>JACEEZ010014729.1:0-87500 GCA_016584305.1 Chionoecetes opilio
GGCAAGGAAAAAACCCCCCTCATTTTTTTTTAAAAACAATTCTAATCATTTTGGGAAATTTAATTTTCCCCCGGGTCTTTGGTAAACCCAAAATACCCCGGGGTTTTTAATGGGGGGGGTTTATGTTTAAACAAGGGGGGAATAGATGTTATCCTCTTTTAAATATCCCTAAGGCTTGGATTACCCCACTCCCTTCCTTATTATGAATTTTTTAATTGGGGTTTAAAAAATAAAAAAATAGTCAATGACGCTCTGGAGAGATCTGCTAAAAGACTGTGCCGTTAAAATGAACTACTGCATAGCCTTAATTCTCTCTTCAAGGCCTATTTATAGACACTTTGAACCCTTCATAGCTCGTTCTCACAGTGATGTCTAGAGATCGATTGGTCTTGCTAGGCTCTACTCAAACACACTCCTACAAGGACTGTGACACTTCTCTACGTCATTTTCTCACAATACTTTGATATATTTGTGATGACTCTGGGGCTACACTCATCATCTATATCATTGTCCTCCCAGAAAAAGGATTGTGAGGTCATGAGGCCACCAATAACTGCATTAAGACGCGTGTCTGTGTTGAATTATCAGCCTGCCACGTGCTCAAAAAAATCTGAAATTCCACATTTCCACGACCAGCTGTCGGGACATAAACTTGTCCGACACCACACTCACCTTATACATTCCCAAAGATAATCCTATACTCAGGGCACCAAAACTGTTGGAATTATCGACCACCAATTGATGGTCGACAACAACTGTAAAATTATAATGTTGATTAACGTGAACTCACCATGCGATTAACCCAATTCTACCTAACTGCTATGATACCCTATTTAGCTCTAACTAAGGTATACTCAGCAGTGGCAGGTGGGTTGTAATGTGCGTTGGCTTGATCTCTAGCTTTGGGGAAGTATTGTAGGTCGAGGTGGTCAGAGTGCAACAGGCTGGGAGTGGAACTCGTGACTGCGTGGTGAACTGGCGAATCCTCACGTAAAATGGCGCTGTGTCGGCCGAGGAAGTCTTTCACAGCTGAGCGATTTTTAGTGTGTTTTACACTTCGTCCTTTCTTAACCGATTGATCGGTTAAATTTACTCATATTATTATAGAGTTTGACTAACACCTTAATTTATAAAATCAAACCGTCACATCCAACTGTTCATGTCGTAGTTAATAAATTACTGACTGCTTTTCCTGAATTACCTCCACGGATTAACCCTGCCAGCTTGGCTCGTGCACCGCCACATATTAGTTCCAATAATATTATTTACCCTGCCCGTGGGTGTGCACTACCTAATAAAAAGGGAACAATTCTTTCTATGTTAAATCCTTTGATGAATTGTGAGTATTATAGATGAATAACATCAATATATATATAATTACATATTAAATACCGCAAATCTTTTATATAAATACATAGGTGAATTTGTGTTCATATCACCGAATTCCTACGGTTAAGGCGCCAAATTCCAAGCGCATATTTTTCAAATTAACCTACTACTCACATTAATAGCGGTTTTTAGTGGATATTTCCTACAAATTACTATGTTTAGACAAGAGTTTTTTAGGTATAGAATCTTTCTATTAAAGGTAGTTTTTATATGTGACTGGATGAGTAAAACAATTAAAATTTTGAGTTAGGAAAGTGTAACTACGTAGATCTTGATTTTTTTACGGAATGAATAGGCTAGATGGCGCACAAAATGGAAGTTTAATATAATGTGTGTCGAATTAATTTCGTAAATGTCGACTTAGGTTGATCTTTTCACTAAGAAACTAGAGGATTGTTTTTCTATCATTTAAGGTGATAACCATTTTATTGAAAAAATGTTAGTAAAGAATTTAATTTCTTATCGAAGGCAAACCAGTTGGAAGGAGAAACTATAACATCTGTGTAGTAAAGGTCTTAATAGTAATGGTTTTAAAAAAGGTTAGGGATGAATGATAAATACTGAGTACCAAGACCCTGTGTAGGTAGTTTACGATAGACTGAGGTAATACAAATAATTATCCTTACGTGTAACTAGATATCTAAAAATGATAGTGATAATTGGTTTTCAACATCATATTGTTAACTTAATATTTGGGTGTTAGAATTATGGGGTGAATTAACAAATAAAGGTATATGTTCAACATTCTTACACAAGTAAAAGGTGTCATCAACGTAACGTTTATAATAAAAGTGCTTAAAGAATAGACAGTCCAGACAGCCAAATTTGTTATGACAACATAAAAGCAATGGCAAGGGAAGCCCAAACCAGACCCCTGAAACCCGCAATCGAGTTTGGACATAAGACTTTTTTATACATATTATTGAGACATTCTTTTATAGGCTAAGTTAATCAGGGAATTGCTTTTTTGTGTAATAAGAAAGTGGTAACATTTATGAAATAAATTTACACTGGGGAACAATTATGAAAAAAAAAATGGTTGAGTTAGATTTTTTAGCTTATTTAGACTAAAATTGGCATGCTATCCAAATCTGTAGTCATTTTTTTCTAGCACGTCAAGTTTTTTTTTCCTCCACAGCTTACGCTCCGAGATCAGCAAAATTCCACTTGTGAGCCTCATTCAGCCTCATTCAGCTGAAATTGCCAGTGCCCAGTTTTTCGGACAACTACCTCCTCTAGAAGATCTGATGATGTTGAAGAACGCAGTGACAGCAATGATGCAAGATTTTGACATTCACGAAGGATTCCGTCGTAGGGTTTTGGATCAGCAACGAGTTGAATGATTTAGCACGTGATTTGGCCTATCCAAAAAAGCTTCAGAAATACTAGCATCAAGACTGAACGAGAAAAACATAACTTGAACAAGGAGTGAAGGTATTACATACTTTCCGAACCAGAGAAAATACATTTTTCTGCAGTAATTTCGAAGTGCCACCTGTTTTTGGAGGTTTTGGGGGGCCATAACTTCCTGGTGTTACTGAAGGGAATTAGGGCTTTCAATCTACATCCAAAATGAAATGGCGCTTGTTTATTGATAGCTCAAGCGGAGCTTGTGAAGTTGTGTCCTTTCTACACAATGGCATTTGTTTGGCGCAGTCCCCTATTGGGCATTCGGTCTGTCTTCGTGAAGAATATGGAGATGTAAAGAAGTCATTGATTTTTTTGCACATCTGACAAACACAATGGATCATCTGTGTTGACCTTAAATGGTGTCCTTTTCCTTCTTGGTCGACAACTTGGATACACAAAGTATCCCTTCCTTTCTCTGTATGTGATAGTCAGAGCGCGAGAGAAGTCATTGGGTTCAGACGAATGGCTCCTGAGATCTGAATCTTGAAACTGGAGATCTAACATTGTACATGAGCCACTTGTTTGACAGGAAAGAAAATAATATTCCACCTCTGCATAAAACAGGTCTCATGAAACAATTGTTGTAAGCATTGTCAGACATGTGGCGACTGTTTGAAGTACATCATCTGGCATTTCCTGGACTGTCAATTGAAAAATCAAGGCCGGTGTGTTGATGGTCCACAAATTGTCGACAGCTCATCATAGAATGAACATTTCAACGTACTAATGTCAGACCTTGAAAGATGCTTGGCTATCATATAAGAGACGTCGTCAGAACTTTCATTGGAAAATACACGTGCAGGGATATTACACAGAAATTGTTCAGAAACTATTGAGAGCTACAAAGCGCTTGGTTGCAACATGACTATTAAGTACATTTTTGCATAGCCCATCTTTGGCCAACTTACGCGAAAATCTTGGTGCTGGCTAGCGACGTAAAAAGCAAGGTGAATCGATTTCACCAAGATTTGAAGGTTATGGAAAGAACGTTCCAGGTATATGGGATGTGCATAATTGATGGCCTGACTATTGTTGGAGGCTCAACGCGATAGTCCTCAATTGAACACTTCCCAGACAAAGCTTCCAAACCTAATTTTTTACCTTAACCTGCACACAATGATAGCCTTAATCCTTTCTAAAAAACATGATAATGTTAATAAACCATTCTATTTCATGCCCTATTTTCTTTCCATTTTTCATTGTATGTTAACATTTGCACTTTTTATAAAATAACACTGTTACTGTTCTGTACAGTAATTTTTCATATTTTTTTAAGAAACAAATCTACAGTTTCAAAAACTTGACGGGATAGAGAAAACTGAGGATAAGTGTTGGCATTCAAGCACCGCAAAAAATTACTTAATAAACACGGTTCAACCTAACTCAACAAAAGTTTGTTCCCCATTGTTATCATGAGATCTCAATAGTCTCATCTAATGGAATATTTGTATTTTGTATAGGATTGAATTTTGGGGGTCACAACTAGCCCTTACCGATTGTTTATGTTAATTGTTTTTAATTCATTGCAAATCAAAAGTTCTTATTGTATGTTCATTGATAGATTAGGGGTGTCATTTATCGGACAAAGTATTTAGGTAAGTTAATAGTTATAGAAGTTGCCCACCTAGTTACTAAAGACTAGGCGTAAGGGGTTACCTATTTATATGGAGTTGTTCGGTAACTCCATAAATGAGGAACCAGGGGAGGCCAGCTAAGAAATATATGTGACGTCCTTTGAGTAATACTGTTTATTTCACGATCAGAAAGCTCTAGATACTAATAGATCACTGTCGTCCTTTTGTAAATATAAAGAAAATGGTTTCAGTGCTTTAACAATATTGTGTTTATTACCCACATCAACCTTAGGATGCATATCACAGCTTATGGACTTAATAACACTACGTAGTCCATTACAAGCTGATGCGCGGCAAGGGTACTAATCTAACACTGCTGCACTCTCGTCCATTATAGAGAAAACTATAAAAGATCTTGTTATTTATATATCGAATTGAAGAAGGAAAACAAATCCACAGAGATGGATCATATTCAAACATTACAATAATATATAATAAATATAGTAGGAATACAATCATTTGTAAGAATTGTTTTGCAGATGCGTGCAAGACTTGATAGGAGAAACTTCTGATGCATTGAGCAAGCCTCTAAGTATTCATATATCTCTGAAGTTTAAACATTGGGTTTTTGGACAACATAACCTTTTGGCGGGTGAGACAAATACTTCTCTAAAATTTATGTTGTGTAAAATATATAGAGGACCACCCTAATATAATTTTTATGTACTATTAGCTATGTATATATATTTAATAACATTATATATATATATATATGCGATATATATATATAAATATAGTGTAGTTTAATCGATATATATATATATTATATATTGAGGAGGCGGTAGCGTATCGTGGTTAGCGTCTCCGACTGGCGTTCGCGGTGACCCGAGTTCGATCCCCGAAGAAAACCAAAACCTTTCTCACCGTCGGTGGGCCTACTAACACCTCATGCCCTGCCAATCAAGTTTACCTTCCGATTGGGGGCAGAGTGCTCGTGAGGACACAGGGAGGCGCATGAGCCCAAATCACGGCGGTCCACTATAATATCCGGCTGCCCACCACGGGCGAGACCACCATCACTATACCCTCAAGTGACCCCCATAGCCTACCATCCCGACCTGGTCACCACTGCCCTACAGCGCTAGTAGCACAATCTCTTGCGCGCGTATACACGTAGTGTGGATCATATATATATATATATATTAATATTTCTATATATCTAATATAGATATAGATATTATATCAGTATATATTATATATATTATCTATATATATATATATTATATATATATATTATATATATTATAAGATTATATATATTAGGTATATAGATATATATATAGGTATATCTATATATATAAGGTATATATATATTATAGGTAATAGAATATCTAGTTAAGTATAGGTATATATATGTATATATATATATGTTAATATATATTATATATAGATATTATATATATATATATATATAGATATAGTATCATATATAGTATATATATATATATATATATACTGGCAAGACAAAGTTTTTTCTCTGAGACCGAGTCTCGTCAGACATTGCTAGCTATTCAGCGTTTATTTATCTTATTAAAGATATTTCTCTTTGTCTTAAGAGTGTCCTTATCTCTTTTGTAATCATTTGTATGACTTCGCCGTAGCTTTGTCTTTTGCTGTATCGCGATTTCGGGTCTAAGAACCCTTCTTCAGCAGCATGGTGTGAAGATGTATTTCTCCTCACGTTGGTAAGGTGAGGCAATGACTTAGACGCGGGGGAAGCGCTATTTTATAGTATGAAGTCCTGCCTGCCTTCGGCAGCAGACATCAAGCCAGCCTAAACCGGTATGTGTCACAGGCAGACAGATCCACTTATAGATGATACTGCATCAGCATCAAGACACTGAGTATAGGGTAAGGGGTTGTAGTAGTTGGTGATCGTTTCATCCCACTGCGGAGGTCACTTGCTCTTTGGGACAGTGTCTGAAGGCTTTCTACGCAGCACGGCAATTGCTCGCAAGCTACCTTAGTACCCTGAAGAGAGCGACGCTCACATAAGCTTCAAAGACCAATTAACTGCCCGGCTACAGTAGGTCCTACAAGAACACCGAACTGGGTTCCTACGGGAAGTGAGGAAACTATTGATTAATCTCATTTGCGCATAATGCTGCGCTACTGCATTGTGGCCACCTGATGTTGAGGCGTACGACCCAATCGTAACGGGTTTTACTACTAGCAGCGTAGGCCGTAATTTGGATCACAGTTCTACATTAGCGAACTTTTTCATTCCCCTTATGCTTAGTCAAGTTTCTCAGGTAGCATGGCTTAGCTTGAGGTCGTTCAGGATCTAGGCCTCATCACCCTCAAGTGTGCAGAGACAGGCCAATGGATTGCACTGCCCAGTTCACCTTGAGCTGCATCTCTCTGCCGGGTGCTCTGTGCTCTGACACCTCACACGCCCTCCGTCAAGCGTGCACATTCTCTCCCACAGACGTCCTTTAACATACTACAAGTTGCCTCTGCGCGAAGGCCCGGTTCTGCCGCTTCTGGAGTACGAAGGACCCGCCGCCTTAAAACATGCAGTCGCAAATCAAATCGACCATGGGATGTGAAAAAAAGGCTAACAAAGCAAAGGCTGAGTGTGTGGTTACCACATCAATCCCCGAACCCTAGCCAGTGGCTTTCACTTACTCCTACGTCTCATTTCCCGAAGCGACCAAAGAAGGGCGCATGGTGGCACAACACCCCAGCACATGCACTCAACAACTGCCCAACCAGCCCGTTAGATTCGGTGCCGGGAGCTCAAACCACTAGTCACATAAAACCACAGCGAGGACTAGGTCTTTATCGAACAATTAGTTACGCCACTCAGCAATGGCCCCAGTTCGACTCGCATAAAGCACATATAAACCACTGCGGGAATTCTACACACATGACAGGTTAGTCTGCTAAGCATGGACACAACACACAGCCACGTGCGCCCAGCAGGAGACGCACGAGGGTCGGTGTGTGTGGGTGAAAAGCACCTTTAAAACCATGTCCAATATGACGTTTTATGCCTGACTCTCCACGCTGGGCTGTCATTGCGTCATAAATGATTAAAACTCTCTCCAAGAGAGTCCTGAGAGGTGGTCTCTCATCGTCGTTCCCCCACAAGAGTCTAGTTTCCATACACAGAAGGTGAGCCTGAAGTTTCTTGGGTTCGTGACAGAGCTTCGAATGCTGTTCTGCATTCGTAGTGACTTTCGTTGTGATAAATAGGTCATCAGGGGATGTAGCGCAGTATATTCCGGGCGTCATGCTTATTTTCATGAATCTTAGTCTGCACTACGCACACACACCCTGAAGAACATTCTTCATGGCTGGCGTAGAAGACAGTGAGGTTAAAAACAATAGCAAACCCGACATTAGCTTGCCGAGCTACATCGATGACATCTTTATCAAAACGATAAAGTCCACTAGCGATCAGAGCAGCTTGGAAGCTCGCCTACAAGATGACGTCACCCACCTTCACATCAAGACAGCAGCTCAAGATAAATCAATGCCGTCCTTGGACGCCTTGTTAACGGGGGAATAAAGAAGAATCATTCATCACAAAACGTCTACGTGAACAACGAACCCCGGACACTTGCCCCAACGGAGAAAGTGATGTCCGCGGAGATATAAAGACTACACTCGGTGGTGCTTATATCAAAGAGCTCCTCACACACAGTGAGTACATGGCAACTTGTTCACAAAGAAATCGAGACGGGATCCACTCATCGGTCCTCATTAACAACGCTTCAGCGGATAGGACATCAACCCGTCCGACTAAGAAAATCATGGAGAACTGTAAACCTGTGCGTGCCAAAAAAAAAGAGTCAGAATATAGTCCACGGCCAGTTAGGTCCACTGCACCCCCCCCCACAACTCATCACGAAAACATAATAATTTTGAAGCAGCACTGTGTCTCCTAAAATAGAAAACAACTGGTAACAGAAATAAACTGGACTCATTGTCCTTTGGGCTGCATTTTTTATGTACTGCTAAGAAATCGTAAATTTTCTCCTGTGGCGCAACATTATTTGATTCGCTGTCTTTACAGGCAATTATCCCATCCAATAATATTAGGTAATATCTAATACATTTATATCCAAAAACCGCATATGATCTCCTGATACCATGACAATCAACAAATATCATGCCTGAGTGGTGCCTAATCTATACTTGGATTTCACAAATAGCACTATCCAATAATTTTGGTCATGTCCACAAAATAAGCCAAAGTTTTTCCTGTTTTTGCCATTGCCTTAAAGTTTAAACACATCTAATAGGCACCAATTGAATACTCTTCTCTGATATTTTAAACGATGGCTCTATGGTGCTTATACATCACATACATGTGGATGTGTATACACCAATGTATGGTAGTGTATATGTTGTGTACATAAGCATACACACCAAGTTGATCGGAAATAGTTTTATTTAGGAAAAGTTTCTTTTGCAGTAAATGACTCCCTACCGTAGATAAGTTTAATAAGTAGCTATGTGATTGATTGAATTATCTACAAAGCTCGAGACAACACATGGAAATTCTTAACCCGCTTGTGCTCACCAGTATTTTGTGTTTTCAGGTAAACAATACCAGCAGCATCTGAAGAGACCATTATCAAAGCAGAAACAGGACCCCGGAATGAATCTCCTGCAACCTGCAATATGTGCACATACAGACTCAATTATGTGATTTTACGCTTGCTGTCTGAACTACAGGATGGTGAAGACGAAGGTTGGGCAAAGTGTTGCGGCATAAAAAAAAAAGAGCGTCTGGCTCAGCCACCAAAATCCCCTATATGCTGAAAGATACATTGTGGGCACTCATTCCTGATATCTGGGCTCCACGCCGATGGTTCACTGGAGTCGATACAAGCGATTCACCATGTGAATTGGACAGGCTGAAACAACCAGTCAGAAGACGGACCAAGAGAGTACAGCATCACCACACGAGGCCGCATAAATTCTACAGAACAATATTTGTTCAAACCAGACTGCCATATTTTGTGGTTCAGAATGACAAATGGAAAAAGGTGAAGGTAGCACGTAAGCTGTCAAGTGCCAGGGATTACTAGTCGAGTGTATGATTGTTGGAGGTCATATTGAATGGCCGAGGAGAAAACAGGATGAAAAGCTCCTGACAATAATAAGAGTCTTGATCTTTTGCCGGGAAGCTAAGTTCCACAGAATCTCACACGGGTAAATTACATTGCAAATGTGCAAGAAGTTGCAAATCAGGAGTCCACTTCATCAGACTGGCTTAGAAGAGGCCCATCCCAAATGCTTTTTGATGCAGTTCGTGATGTAGTAGAAAGAGAAACTGCTCAAATAAGAATCTTTGAGTATTTTTTTTTGCCCGTATCAAATCTCTTTCCACTACATCACAAACTGCATCCCAAAGCCTTCTGCTGGGCCTCTTCTAAGCCATTCCTGATGAAGCTGTGCCTCTGATTTGAACTTTCTTTGCTCGCTGCATGTAATTCATACGCAGAATTCTGTTGAACTTCGCGTCACGGCAAAAGATCAAGACCTCTTATTGCTTGTCGGAGCTTTTCATCCTGTTTCTTCGCGCGGCCTCATCTCCACTACTGACCCTCCCACCATCATACACTCGAACTAGCTACAATCCCTGACTTGACCAGCTTCCCGTGCACCGTTTGGCTTTGGGCCATAGAATTGACTACTACAATTATCTATTTACTGGTCTTACTAATCATATCCCATGTTGAAGTTTATTGTAAACGGTGACACGCCCGCGGCGCGGTGACACGACGCCACGCCTCGCCTGTGCATACCTCCACGCATACCATAGATGGCACCTCTAAACAGGAAGCAAACACTCTTTGTAATGTTGACGACCCGACTCCAGCCCTGTTCCAACCGTTTTCCCGCTCCATGTCCCAGAGAAGCTTCCCCTTCGATGATAGTGCGGACGGTGACTCGCTTTGTGTGTGTCGTTCGACAAAGCAATGAATCGAACTATTTGTGTTGTGACTTATATCTTGGTGCAAATTGACTAATTATCTAATCGTGCCATAAACAGGCCGATACATATGCATTATGGTTTAGTTAAGAAATAATAATCGATATAACTCTCACCCATCATTATACTATCCCCTTACCCGAACACGGCTCGATACTGAATACTTTTAGAAGCAATAAGACTAATGTTAGTACGATAACATAAAATCGGCTACAGCACATCGTGCCTTCACCTTTTTTCCTGCTTTCTGAACCACAACTTATGTCCAGTCTGGTTGAACGCAAAAAAAAAAAAACAAAATATGGTCTCTAGAATTAGCGCCTCGTGTTGTGGATTCTGTATGCCTCTCTTGGGTCCGTCTTCTGCTGGTTTGTTTCGCTGTCCAAGTTCAATGGTGATCGCGTTGTAGCACTCCCATGTAATCCATGGCGTGGAACAATAATCAATGGAATGCGTGCACCATCGGCCTTCATCATATATGGAATTTAGGTGCTGAGTAAGACTCCCTTTTTTTGATTTTTTCTTTTCCTGCAACTTCCCAACTTCTACTGTCTCACCACCTTTAGCTCAGACAGCACGCGCCGGCTAAACACGCATAATTGAGTCCTGGTATGTGTACTATGGGCAGGTATTGCAGGAAATTCACCTTGGTTCTGTTTCTTCTGCTTTTGATATGGTCTCTTCAGATGCTGCATGATTATTATTTCCCCTGAAACAACCAAATACTGGTGAGCAACGGTAAGATTTCAATTTTCTGAGCTTTGTAATAATAATCACTCACAGGGATAATATTTATTCAGCTTATCTACTATAGCGATTCATTTACTGCAAAAGAAACTTTTCCTAAAAAAAACTATTTCCCATCAGACTTGTGCGTATTGCTTCACAATAAGCACCATAGGAAAAGACCATGGTTACTGTTCAAGAGAGTAGTCTTGTGCCTATTTTAGATTTGTTTACCTGCAGATGTCTAAATCAGAAAACTGGTGGCCTTATTTTGTGCAAGACCAAAATATATGGGTAGTGCTTTTGACATCCAAGTTTCTAAGATTGCACCATCAAGCATGATATTTGTTTAATTGTCATGGTACTCAGGAGATCATATACTGTCATTGTGTATAACACGTATTAGATATTACCTAATATTATTGATGATCTTGCCCTGTACACAGCGAGCCCAAAGATGTTGCCCACAGGTGCGAAAATTAACGACTTGTAGGTACCATAAAAAATACCAATAGGGACAGTGAGTCCCAGTTATTTCTGTGTACCATTTTGTTTTCTATTTTAGGAACCCCATTGCTTCAAATATTATGGTTTCGGAAGTTTGTGTGGGGGGGTGGGGTGCAAGTTGGTGACCTAATACCTGGCCTGTGGACTAATAACTACCGGGCTTTCTTCTCCACCGGCCTCATCAGGAAAAGAGAAAAGAGTAATATCACAATCGTCAACCGTAATGTGAAACGTGCAGACCCGAGAGGAGAAATAGAACTACAAATTAATGACAAGAACAAGAACCCAGCAACCTCCTTCTCCGTACCAGCCCACAGCCAGACACGAAGAGACAAAACAAACTCCCATGTCGTATAATAGGATCACATGCAAAAGAGGAACTGTGAAAGTCCCTTCACCCGCATCCACATCGGCATGACGACAACGAAGCTTCCCAGACTTTCTTACTATGCCCCTACTTCCTGGGAGCCCCAAAAATCACCCATTTAGAAAAACATGGCATCATCATCACAGAACATTTCTAGAAGAAAATACATAATTGGTCGACAATGTGTACAGATGTGCGGCACTTCCAATTCTAGAAGCACTATACATAAAAGAGATCATCCCAAGCTTCACGTACAGGCAAACGACCTACAAGAAAAACTACTAAAAAAAAACCCAGCATGAAAATACAAAGGCAAATAACAGCTCTCGCCGACAAGCAGAGCGAGATCACAACCAATAAGCGTCTCCACTCACGGAGACGAGAATCAGAAGCTTCTACCACTCAGCGCCACCGACTATTACTCACGTGGCCAGCAGGGCCTTCATCTGAATTAAATAGCGCTTCACTCCGCATCTAATTCATGCTCACCTCTACAACTGAGGAGAAAACATCTTCCACATGCTGCTGAAGAAGGGTTTTCTTAGACCCGAAAATCGCGATTACGCAAATGACAAGCTACGGCGAAGTCATAAAAGTGATTACAAAAAAGAATAGACACTCTTACGACAAGAGAAAATATCTTTAAAAAGATAATTATATTATAGTCATAGATATCTAAAGATCTCTAATATATATATATATATATATATATATATATATATTAATATATAGATATAGTAATATATATATATAATATATAAATATATATATATATAAGATATATATATATTATAATATATATATATATATATATTTAGGTGCCCGCTTGTATTAAGCAGAAAATCAAATAATTATATTAATCGAGCACATTCTGCTACTGTTCCTTGTCAAATGAAAGGTGATTCCGCCCACATTTCGTGAAAAATTGGCAATTATTTAATGGTCGCGCAAACGAACGTTTTTGGGAATGCTCCTTCTAAAGATTCGACCCTTATCTGCATTCTTTGATCACTCTATCGTGTTCCAGAAGAGCTAGTACAATGGAAACGAATGTGAAATATCTGTTCTGTTTTTTTAGTTAATTTATTCCTACTCCAACACCCTTCTTTGAGTATCCGCCTTCGTTTTTTTACAGGGACAACAGCTTTCGTGTGGAGGTGGCAAGCGTTCAAGAAGAAACTTGGTTTTCCACGGTGCACAGTTCCTTCGTCAGGTTGCCGGGCAGCGTTGAATGAGCTATTCCTCGTTCGGCAAAGTCGTTCGTGTACCTTCAGGACAGCCAGCCCGCTTCTCCGACGCACTTGAAAACACGATCCTTTTTGCCAGTGTTTCAGGACGCGCTCAATGAAGGTCGGTTGCTGGCCCTCCTATTAGACTTTTCAGACCTGCATGGCGACCGCACTGAGGCAGAAAGGCGGAAAGCGGCCTTTTGAGATTGATTTGGTTCTTCCGACTCGGGGCGGCCTGTTGGATTCTTGGTCGTCGAAGGAACGCTTCATCCCACTCTACCATATCCGCCTTCTGGCCTCTGTGGCTGATGAGGTCATTGAACAAAGATGGCCGTCCTCTCAGTTCTCTGAAGGTACCAGAGATGGCGCCGCATGCACGTTTCCGGCGACCGACGCAACCCAATCGTCGCAGATCCTCTCCACGCGCTGTGAGAAGTCAGGTCGTTTCTTGGCTGCGTAGGACGGAAAATCATTGCCTCATTCCAGTATTTCGCGTAGACCATGGTCAAAAAGAACGCAACGCGACGGAATCCCCGCCAGCTCCCCGCCTGCTCATCTCCATCTGGTCTGGAAGAGCACAATGATCTTCACGGCGTAGCTTTGCCGTTGGCCATCCATCTGCATGTGGTAGCGGCACACAGGAGGCACGGAAGGGATGTAGGGACTCCTCCTCCGCGGTAGGCCACGCTGAGCAAAGATGATGTAGTCGCTTTGTAGTCTTCTCGTGATGATTCACAGTCAAGCTACGTTTCAAGTGACAGGGGGGGGGGATCTAAGGGCGGTGAGCTTCTTCGTCGGATGACAGAGCGGTCCGGTGTCAGGGGCTGTGGTCGGCTTCTGGTCAACGATGGCCAACGATTCTGGAGAGCCTCTTTGAGAAAGGGTGGCTGTTTAGGGCCAGATGATGGACCAGCTGCAGCCTCAAGACCTCCTTCAGAACAACTTCCAGGATGTGGTGCGGCATGCCAACCACACAAGGGCTTTCGTCCAGTGCACGTTCAAGGATCCTGATACCCGCTCCTTTAACCATCCCCTTTTGGCCGCTGTCGTGTCGAATGCCTTCCAATGATGAAGCCCTCCCAGCTGGTCTTTCCCGCACCAGCTTCAGACGTTTCCGCACAGCTTGTACCTGTCCCGTATGCAGACACAAGGAACACCCAAATTTCCTCTGTATCCTCCACGGAACACCAGACGGCCACCCTCTGCCTCCAATGACCTTCGTCCGCTATGACTGGGTAACAACTGCCGCCCAATGCAGGACAAAGGACTTCAGGCTTGAAAGAGAGAGACATTGGCAATCTCTTCGCGGGTTCTTGACTCTGAACCCTGTGGATCGACGAACGGGACACGTGATATATTCGATTCGTGGCCGAGGCTCATTGCAGCAGCGGCGTAGAGGAATCTTCACAGCATGGATGGACAGATTGGTCGCGCTCCCAAGCAAGGAGGTTCGCGCTTGGTGGAGCTTAGTTCTCCTTAGGAGATATCTAACGGCGTTGCATTAGGCTGTTCGGAGCTTTGAAGTCGTCCGTCCTGCAGTTTCCTCGTTGGAAACGATGAGGATGTAAGTAGAAGACACCAGTCAAAGCCACGTCAAGATCAGTGAGTGGATGACTAAGCAGCCGCTTCCTTCTTCTTCATCTCCTCCATCCTTTGTCTCTTACGTCCTTCTCCTCAGATCGCTCGCTTCAGCATCTCGTCACGCATGCCTCGAGCCAGCTCTGCCGGTCCTCCCTCTGAGCCTCCAAGACGCCTTGTCTTCGCTCGTGGATCTTCGCTTCCATTGCCTTGAATGCGCGATGTCGAAAATGGTCTTTCGAGGCTGTCTCTGAAGATGCAATCTCTTCATTTCTTCCGTCTCTGTCTTTCCGTGACTTGATTCGCCAAGGCGCCGACTCACTCGTACTGTTTGGAGGATCTTCTTCTTCCCCCAGCTCGACACATCCGACTCGAAATGTTCGCGACGTCGCCACACTTCCAGAGACCTCTCAGCGGTAGAAGCTGCTGCAGGTCTCTGCGAAAGAATCCTCCTTCTCGTTCCCCCTTGTGGTAGAACAAAAACATACTGGAGAAGCTCTCGCCTCATCGACGGAAGACGATTCCCCGGGAATGACGATGTTGGGGACTTCTCAGTAGCCATAACCACGTCCGTAATCGCTTTCACACGCCATCACGTTAGACCTGGGAACCGGGGGGACAAAGAGACCGAAGAATAGCGTTTTTTTTATTTTACATCGATAAATACATACATGGGCGAGTGTCGCTACATTATTTTTAGTGAATGGAAATACCAGGCATGCACACACTTAAAACTACTAAGTTCACACAATAAGATAGTTGTTAATCTAGATGGTGAGAAACAAACCGGGGGGGGGGGCACAAAGGAACACCACAAGCACGCGACAAAACGACCACACGCGACAACTACTCACGTCTCTGACAGCCGATCAGAAAACTGAACGAATGCGCTCGCAAGTAAAGACGAGCGAGGGAAGCTTGAAGTTCCTGTTTTGAACTTGTCACTGACGTGGGACACATGCAACATGTGCTGGAGGTGTTTCCTCGAGCACGTCGGTTTTCTTGGAACACCCTAATATATAATTATATATAGATATATATATAGTATATATATATATATATATATATTATAATATATATATTATATAGGTATATATATAGGTATATATATAGAATCTATATATACTATATAATAATGTATATGTATAAGTATAGATATCTAAATGAAATCTATATATATGTATTTATGATAATGTATATATATATATCTATATATATATATATATATAAAAGGGAGGTGAGAGGTCAGTATATATATATATATCTATATAATATATATAAATATATATATATATATATATATATATATATAATATATTCTGGGTGTTCCAAGTGAAACCGACGTGTATCGGACACACTCCATCACATGTTGCCCTTGTTCCCTGTCGTGACAAGTTCAACAGGAACAACTTTCAAGAGTGATCGCTCGTCTTTTACTGTCCGCGCTTCGTTTCCTTTTCTGCTCGGCGTGCAGGAGTGAGGTAGTTGCTCGTGTGTCGTGTCGCGTGTGGTTCCTTTGTGTCGTTTGTTTCTCACTACCTCTATCTGACAACTATCTTATTGTGTGAACTTCGTCGTTTTTAAGTGTGTGCCTGCACTGGTATTTCATCACTAAAATAATGTAGCTATGCCATGTATGTATTTTATCGATGTAAAATAAAAAAAATTATTCTGGTCTCTTTTGTGTTTCCAAGTCTAACGTGATAGGCGTGTGAAAGACGATCTACGACGTGTATGGCTACTGAGAAGTCCCAACATCGTCATTCCGGGAATAGTCTTCCGTCGAGAGCGAGGTCTCCACCAGTGTTTTTGTTCCAACCACAATACGAGATGAGGTTTCTTTTGCCTGCGCAGCTTCTACCGCTGAAGGTCTTGGAGTGTGTCGACGTGCGACATTCAGGGACTCGATGTGTGTGGGGGAAGAAGAAGATCCCTCAAACTGTACGAGGAGTACTGCGCCTTGGGGCGGAAATCCAAGTCACGAATTAACAGAGACGGAGAGAAATGGAAGAGATGCATCTTCAGAGACAGCATCGAGACACATTGGTACAACGACATCGCGCAATTCCAGTGGCAATGTGAAGCGGAGATCCCCGAGGAAGACAGGCGTTCTTGAGCTCAGATGGAGGACGGCATAGCTGCTCGATGCATGCGTGGACTAGATTGCTGAAGCCGAGCGGCTGAGGAGAAGCGACGTAAGAGACAAAGGATGGAGGAGATGAAGGAAGAATGACGCGGCTGCTTCGTCATACCACTGCGGTGATTGATCGTACGTGGCTTTGGACTTGGTGTCCTCTCTACATCCTCCCTCGTCCAACGAAGAACACCGAGGGAAGACGACTTCAAAGCTCCGACACACTGACATGTCCACGCCGTCGACCTCCTAAGGAGAATAACATCACCCTAGAGCTGACGCCTTGCTTGGGAGTGGCGACCATCTGTCCATCCATCTGTGAAGATCCTCCTACGCCGGCTGCTGCAAATGCCCTACAGCACGACATCGAATATATTCGTGCTTGTGTCCGCGTCGATCCACCGGTCACAGTCAAGAACCGCGAATAGATATGCCATGGTCTCTCTCTTCCAACCGAATCCCTTTGTCTGCATTGGGACGGCCAAGTTGGTGTTACCCAGTCTAGCGGAAGGAATGTCATTGGAGGAGAGGGTGGCCGTTCTTGGTGTCCGGGAGGAATACAGAGGAACTTCTGTGGTGTTTCCTGTGCCTGCAGACGGACAGGACAAGCTTGTTTGCGGAAACCGTCTTGAAGCTGCTGGTAAGGGAAAGCCCGCTTGAGGCTTCATCATTGGAATGCTTCACACGACAGCGGCCACACGGGGATGTTCAATGAGCGTGTTAATCAGGATTGAACGTGCATGGATAGCCCCTGGTGTGGGTTGAGCATGCCGCCACCACATCCTGGAAGTTGTTCTGAGGATGTCTTTAGCTTGCATGGGTCAAAAAAAGAAGAAAAAAGGGAAAAACACAAAAACCCTCATCTGGCCCGTAACATCACCCTTTTCAAGAGGCTCCGAAGCGTTGGCCTAATCGTTGACAGAGCCGACCACAGCCCCTGACACCGACCGCTCTGTCTTCCGACCGAAGAAGCTCCCCGCCCTTGATGCTGCGGTCACTTGATAACGTCTGCTTGACTGTTGGAATCACCACGCGAAGACTACAAAGAGATCAGCCTGCTCAGCGTGGCTACCTCGGAGGCGGAGTCCCTACATCCTTCCGTGCTCCTGGTGCTTACCGGGGACATGGCCAGCTGGATGGCAAGGCCATCTACGCCGTGAAGATCTGCTCTTCCATGACCAGCTGGAGATGAGCAGGCGGGAGCTGGCGGGGATCCGTCGAGTTGCGTTCTTTGTGACCATGGTCTACGCGAAATAACTGGAAATGAGGCAATGATTCCGTCCTACGCAGCACAAGACGACCATGGACGTGCATCACAGACGTGAAGAGGATCTGCGACGATGGGGTGGTTCGTCGTCGCGAACGGGCCATGCGGCCTCCATCTCTGGTACCTTTTCAGAGACCTGATCGACTGGCAATCTTCGATGGACCGCATCAGCCAGAGCCAAAGGCGGCTCTGGTAGAGGGATGAGCAGTCCTTACGACGACCAAGAATCCACTGCGCCCCGAGTCGAAGACACCAATCAATCTCAACGGCGTCTTCCGCCTTCTGCTCAGTGTGCGGTCGATGCAGGTCCTTGAAAAGTCCTCTAGGAGTCCGCACCGACCTTCCTTAGCTGAGTCCTGCAACATGGAACAAGCGGATTCCGTGTTTCAAGTATCGCGCGAAGAGCGGGCTGGTGTCCTGGGGTCACGAACACGTCGCAGAACGAGGAATAGCCCTCATTCAACGCTTCCTCGTCACCGGACGAAGGTACGAACGGAAAAACCCAGTTTCTCTTGAAGCTGCCCACCTTCCACACGAAAGCTGTCCTAAAAAACGAAGGGCGGAACTCAAGAGTGTTTGGAGTAGAAGAAATTCTAAAAAAACATAAACGATATTTCACATGCGTTTCCTGTACCTAGCGCTTCGAACAACGATAGAGTGATCGGAATGCAGATAAAGGGCGATCTTAGAGGAGCTATCAAACGTTCGTTTGGCAGCGACCATTAATATTGCCCAATTTTCACGGAAAATTTGGGGATCACTTTTCATTTGACAGGAACCAGAGCAGCATGTGCTCTGACTTAATATAATTATGTGGATTGTTCTGCTAATAAAAGCCTGGCCCCCTAATATATATATATATATATATACATATATATATATATTATAATATAATATATATATAATATATATATATATATATTATATTATATATATATTATATTATATACTTATCTATATATATCTAGGTATATAATTATAGTATCGTTTTATATATCGGTAGGGGCGTGCTAGAGGATATTTATCTTTTTTTAAATATCATTTTCTCTTTGTCGTAAGAGTGTCTTATTCTGTTTTTGTAATCACTTTATTACCTTCGCCGTAGCTTGTCATTTGGGACGGGGGGTTCGCGATTTCACGGGGGGGTCTAAAACCCCTCTTCAGCAGCAGTGGAAGATTTTTTTCTCCCTCAGGTTGTAAGGTATCACAACATGACTAGATGCGAGTGAAGCGCTATTTAGATGAGTCTGCCTGCCACGTAGCCTAGTGTGGCGCTGATTGGTAGATAGCTTCTGCTTCTCTCTCCCGTGAGTGGGAGACGCTTATTGGTTGCTGACTCCGCGCTCTGCTTTTCTTGCGAGTAGCGTTATTTGCCTTTGTTTCTTTTCAGCTGGTAGAGCTTTAGTCTTTTGCCTGTACTTAAGCTTGGGATTTGATCTCTTTATGTATAGTCTTCTGAATTGGAAGTCGCCCGCCATCTTGTAACATGTCGACCATTATGTTTTTCTCTAGAAATGTGCTTGTTGATGCATGATGCATGTTTTCAATAGGTGACTTTTGGGATGGGCTCCGGAAGTGTAGTGGCATAGTAAAGACGTCCTGGACAGCTCGTTTGTCGTCATGCCGATGTAGGATGTGCGGGAGGACTTCACAGTTTCCTCTTTTGCATGTTATCTATATCGACATGGACTTTTTTTGTCTCCTTCGTCTGGCTGGGCTGTTACGGAGAAGAGGTTGCTGTGTTCTTGTTCTGTCTTAAATTAGGGGGGGTAGTTTTATTCTCCTCTCTGGTCTGCACGTTTCACATTACGGTTGACGATTTGGGATATTACTCTTTCTCTTCTTGGAAATGATTGGTGGAGAGAAAGCCCGGTGAGTTATTAGCCACAGGCCCCAGGTATAGGTCCCAACGCACCCCCCCCCCCCCCACAACTTTTCCGAAACCATAATATTTTGAAGCAGCTGGGGTCTCCTAAATTAAGAAAACACGGTAACAGAAAATAAACTGGGGACTCACTGTCCTATTGGGCTTTATTTTTTTTATGGTACCCCTAAAAGTCGTTAATTTTCGCATGTGGCGCAACATATTTGGGCTCGCTGTCTTTACAGGCAATATCATCAATATATTAGGTAATATCTAATACGTTTTATACCCCAATGACAGTATATGATCTCCTGAGTACCATACAATTAAACAAAATTATCAATGCTTTGATGGGCCACTTAAAACTTGGATGTCCAATAGCACTATCCAATAGATTTTGGTCTTGTCACAAATAAGCCACAGTTTTTTCTGATTTTGCCATTGCCAGTCTAAACAAATCTAAATAGGCAGCAATGAAATACTCTTCTCTGATATGTTAAACCGTGGCTTTTCCTATGGTGCTTATTGTGAAGCATACCACACAAGTTGATGGGGAAATCGTTTTTTTAGGAAAAGTTCTTTGTGCAGTAAAAATGAATCGCTATAGTAGATAAGCTAATAATATCTATTTGATTGATTATTATTTACAAAGCTCGAAAATTGAATTCTTACCGTTGCTCCCGCAGTATTTTGTTTGGTTTCAGGGAAATAATATCATGCAGCATCCTGAAGGAGACCATTATTCAAGGCAGAACAGACCAAGTTGAATTTCCTGGCAATACCTGCATAGTACACATACAGGACTCATTATGGTTTTTTGCGCTGGCTGTCTGATCTAAAGGATGTGAGAAGAAGTTTGGGCAAGTCGCAGGAAGTCCAAAAAAAGGCTTCTTAACTCAGCACCTAAAATTCTCCCATATATGATGAAAGATACATGTGCACTCTTCCTGATATTCTGTCTCCACGCCATGGATTACACTGGAGTGCTACAGCGATTCACCATGAACTTGGACAGCTGAAACAACCGCAAAGACGGACCAAGAGAGGAGCCTACGCATCCTCCACGAGGCGCATAAATTTCTAGAGAACAATATTTGTTCAAACCAGACTGCATATTTTGTGGTTCAGAAAGCATTGAAAAAAGGTGAAGGTGTGGTTAGCCGATTTATTTATCGACTAACATTATTCTTATTATTGTTTTATAAAGTATAGTAATCGAGCCGTTTAGGGTAAGGGCTAGTAATAAAGATGGTGTGAGAGTTATATGATTATTATTTCGTAACCATAATGCATATTATCGGCTGTTTATGGCACGATTAGATTAATGTCAATTTGCACAAGATATAATCACACACAAATAAATTCGATTGTCTTTGTCGAACGACCACACACAAGAGACGAGTCACCACGTCCGCACTATATCGAAGGGGAAGCTTCTCTGTACATTGGCGGGAAACGGTTTGGACCATAGGCTGGCGTCGGGCGTCCCCCAATACAAAGAGTGTCTTGTCCTTCTTGTTTAGAGGTGCCTATCTCTGTATGCGTTGGGAGTGGCACAGGCAGGCGGTGGCGTCGTGTCACCGCGCGCGGGGCGTGTCAACCGTTACCATAACTTCAACATGGATATTATTAGTAATGCCTTAAATATAAATTGTAGTAGTACTATCTATGGCCAAAGCCAAACAGGTGCACGGAAGCTGTCAAGTCGGGATTGAGCTAGTTCGAGGTAATGATGGTTGAGGTCAGTAGTGGAGATGGCGAGGAGACAGGGATGAAAAAGCTCCTGACAAGAATAGAGGTCTTGATCTTTTTGGCCCGTGAAGCGAAGTTCCACAGAATCTGCCGTATGAATTACATGCAGATGAGCAAAGAAGTTCAAATCAGGAGCACATCTCCTGCCATCAGACTGGCTTAAGAGGCCATCAGGAAGGCTTTTGATGCAGTTTGTGGTAGTGGAAAGAGATTTGATACGGGCAAAAAAAATACTCAAAGATCTTATTTGAAGCAAGTTTTCTCTTTCTCCTACAATCCGAACTGCATCAAAAGACTTCTGATGGGCCTCTTCTAAGCCAGTCGTGATGAAGCGTGCCTCCTATTTGACTTTCTTTGCCCTTTGCATGTAATTCTTACGCAGATTCGTGAACGTAGCTTCACGGGCAAAGATCAAGACTCTTATCTTGTCAGGAGCTTTTCATCCTGTTTCTCCTCGGCCATCTCCACTAACTGACCTCCAACCATCATACCTCGACTAGCACTCCACACAATCCCTGACTTGACCAGCTTCCGGCACCTTCACTTTTTCCTGCATTCTGAACCACAAAATATGCAGTCTGGTTTGAAACAAACATACATTTCGCTAGAATTATGCGCCTCGTGTGGGATGCTGTAGCCTCTCTTTGTCCGTCTTCTGCTGTTGTTTCAGCCTGTCCAGTTCATGGTGAATCGCTTGTAGCACTCCCAGTGTATCCATGGCGTGGAGGCCAAATATCAGGAATGATGCAATGTATCTATTCATCATATATGGGGAATTTTGGTGGCTGAGCCAGACGCCTTTTTTTTATTCCGCAACTTTGCCCAATTCTTCTCACATCTTAGTTCAACAGCAGCGCAAATCACCATAATTGAGTCCTTCTATGTGCACTATGCAGGTTGCCAGAATTCATCTGGGGTCCTGTTTCTGCTTGATAATGGTCCTCTTCAGATGCTGCATGTATTTTGTGTTCACCTGAAACACGAAATACTGTGAGCACGGTAAGAATTCAATTTTCTGAGCTTTGTAGATAGTAATCAATCACAATAGATTACTTATTAAACTTATCTATCTACTGTTATGGATCATTTTACTGGGGGGGGGGGGGCAAAGAACTTTTTCCTAAATAAACTATTTCCTATCAATTGGGTGTGTATGCTTATCTCCACACATATACATACAACATACCGGTGTATACACATACACATGTATGTGGTATGTATAGAAGCACCATAGGAAAGCCATCGTTTAACATTTCAGGAAGAGATTCATTGGTGGCCTATTGAGATGTGTTTAACCTTGCAATGGCCAAAACAGAAAACTTTTGGCTTAAATTTTTTTGGACATGACCAAAATATATGGGATAGTGCTATTTGACATCCAAGTTTTATAAGATTGCACCATCAGGCATGATATTTGTTTGATTTCATGGTACTCAGGAGATATAGCTGTGTTTGGATATAAATGTAATTAGATATTTACCTACTATTATTGATGATATTGCCTGTAAAGACACGGAACCCAAATATTTTGCGCACAGGAGAAAATTTACGATTTTAGGTACCATTAAAAATGAGCCCAATAGGGACAATGAGTCCCCAGTTTTTATTTTCTGTTACCAGTTGTTTTTCTATTTTAGGAGACCCCATGGGCTTGTCACAAAATATTATGGTTTCGGAGAGTTGTGGGGGTGCAGTTGGACCTATACCTGGCCTGTGGCTATATGTCCTGACTCTTTTTTTGTGGCGTTAGGGTTTTTACCAGGTTCTCCATGATTTTCTTAGTCTTGACGGTTGATGTCTCATCTCGCTGAAAGCCGTTGGTTATGAGGACTTGAGTGGCTCTGCTCGATTCTTTGTGCATCAAGTTGCCATGTACTTCACTGTGTGTGGGAGAGCTCTTCTGATATAAGCACGATTGTGATCTTTATAATCTCTGCGGACATTCACTTTCTCCGTTGAGGCAGTGTCCGGGTTCGTTGCTTCACGTAGACGTTTGTGATGAATGATTCTTCTTTCTTCTTTACAATGAAGTCCAAGAACGGCATTGATTTATCTGAGCTGCTTTTCATATGGTGAAGTGATGCCTGAACTATCTTGTAGCAGAGCTTTCAGCTGTTCTGCTTCGTAGTGACTTTCTTTTGATAAGATGTCATCGATGTAGCGGCAGTATATGTCGGGTTTGCTTATTTTTTTTAATACTTCTTCTTCGACGCACCCATGAAGAAGTTCTTCATGGGCGTGCGTAGAAGAAGAGTATTCAAGAAAATACGCATGCCCGACATATACTGCCGCTAACATCGATGACATTCTTTATCAAACGAAAAGTCCACTAGAAGCAGAACAGCTGAAGCTCTGCCTACAAGTATACTTCAGGCCTAACCTTCGGGAGAACTATGACTCCTCGTGAGTGAACGACTGAGAGACACCCGCTCAGAGACTCTCTGGAGAGTTTTAATCCATTTATGACGCACATGATCAGCCAGCTGGCGAGTAGGTCATTATACGGCATATTTGACATGGTTTAAAGGTTTACACCTCCTCGTGGTCTCCTGCCTGGCACGTGGCTCTGTTGTTTGGTCCCTGCTTTTACGAGACCTAACGCTCCTGTGTGTAGGAATTCGCAGTGTGGCTTATATTGCTTTATGGAGTGAACCTGGGGCCATTGCGATGGCGTAACTAACTTGTCTAAATTAGACCTCTCCTCGCTGTGGGTTACTGCTAGTGGTTTGAGCTCCCAGCACCGAACCACCCCGGGCTGGGTTGGCAGTTGTTGAGTTGCTGGGGGTGTTAGTGCACCATGACGCCCTTCTTTTGTCGCTTCGGAATGAACCTTCTGGAGTAAGTGAAGAGCCTTGGCCTAGGGTGGGGATTTGATGGTACCCCATAGGGTTTGTTAGCCTGGTCGTCTTTGATGCGATGTCAATTGTTTTTAAGCGGCGTGGTCCTTGTCCCAGAAGCGGCGACCGGCTTTTGCAGAGCCAACTTGCCTAAGACTTCTGTTGGGAGAGATGTGCCAGCCTTGACGAGGGCGTTGGTGAGGTGTAGTCTTTGTGGCAGAGAGCTGCAGCCTCAGGTGAATGGGAGTGGCAAGCCATTGGCGGTGGCACACCTTGAGGTTGACTGAGCCTAGATCCTGAAGACCTCAAGCTAAGCATGCTATCCCCTGAGAAACTGACTAAGGCTAAGGGGAATGAAAGTCGCTAATGTAGACTGTGATACCAATTACGGCCTCGCTAGCTTAGTATAAAACCCTTTATAGATGGGTGTACGCAACTTCAGGTGGCCAAATGCGTAGCGCAGCATTGATGCGCAAAATGAGAGTTAATCCATATTTCCTCACGTCCGTATGACCCAGTTTCGGGTTCTTAGGACCCTCCTAGCGGGAGTTCCGGTCTTTGAAGCTTTGTGCGCGTCCCTCTCTTCGGGTACTAAGGTGCTGCGAAGCAAAATTGCCGTGTGCGTAGAAAGCCTTCAGACCCTGTACCAAGAGAATGTGACCTCCGCAGTGGTGAACGATCACCACTTCTACGCACCCCTTACACCATACTCAGGTGTCTTGTGCTGATGTCAGTACTCTATAAGTGGATCTGTCGCTGTGACACCTCCGGTTTTAGGCTGGCTTGATGTCCTGCCTTCCGACAGGCAGACTTCATCTATATATCGCTTCCCCCGCGTCTAAGTCCATGCTCCCTCTACACCTGATGGAGAAAACATCTTCCACATGCTGCCTGAAGAAGGGTGCTTAGACCCGAAATCGCGATACAGGCAAAATGACAAGCCCTACGGCGAATCCCATACAAGTGATTACAAAGAGAATAAGACACTTCTTACGCAAAGAGAAAATATCTTTAATAAGATAAAAACGCTGAACTAGCTATCACTTTGCCGAGATCTGTCCTCAGAGAAAATTTCTTGGCCCGTATTATATATATATCTATATATATATATATATATTATATATATTTAATATATATATATATTTCATATATATATATATATATATAGATATATATATATATATATATATATACCTATAATATATAATATATATACCTATATATATTATATTACCTATATTATATATATATACCTATATATATATTATATACCTATATTATATATATATATATATTCTCTATATATATATATATATATATATATATATATATATATATATATATATTTATATTATATATCTAATCTATTATATCTATATTATATATAGATATATGATATATAATATATATATATATATCTATATATTAGGTATCATATATTTTACATTTGTGCCTATAGCGACCTGTAGGCGTGTGACCCAGGGCTCGGATGTAGGCTCGGAGGTTCACTTGAGGGCTGTGAGGTTGGTCCTCGCCCCGGTGTGGGCGCAGGCAGGATTATTTATAGTGACCTGTGATTTAGGCTCATGCCGGCCTCCTTGGTCTCCGAATGCACTCGCAATCGAAGGTAAGTTGATTGCAGGGCATGTGGTGTTTCTAGGCCACTCGACGGTGCAGAAAGGTTTTGGTTTTTCTTCGGGGATCGAACTCGGGTCACCGCGAGCACCCATCGGAGACGCTTTCCCCCCACTCCGCTACCGCTCCTCAATATATAATATATATATCTATATATATTATATATATATATATATATTATGATATATATATATATATATATAGATTAATATATATATATATCTATAGTAATAGTATATAAAATTAGATTAGGGTGGTCCTTATATATACACAACATAAATTTTAGAGACGTATTTGTCTCACCCCGCCAACGGTTATTTTTGTCCCAAAAACCACTGTTTTAAACTTTCATTGAGATTATATGAATATTTAGAGGTTGCTCAATCATCAGAGTTTCTCACCTATCAATTTCTTGCACGCATCTGCAAACACCAATTCTTACAAATGATTTGGTAATTTTTCCTAATTTTTATATTATATTGTAATTTTTTAATTATGGAAAATTAATTGTGTTCTCTTCATTGAGATATAATTAGACAATGACTTTTTAGTTTAATCATTAGGATAGATTCAGCTTTGTTAATATACTCCGATATCAGCTTTGTTAATATACGAGTATATTTACAAAGCTGAATCTCCTTATGATAAACTAAATTTAAAGTCTTACTGATTAATGACATTTTCTTCTCATGCTAAAAATGGAAGAAAGACTTAGCCGCCTCTTAGAGCACTACTTAAATGAAAGTTATTACTAAAAGACTTTTTCAATTATATATTTCCTATCGGTCCCTCCCCTGGTGTCCTCTATGGATTACGAAAACTCATAAAATAGGTAACCCTTACGCCCTATTCTTAGTACTATTGGCACTTTTAACTATAACTTACCTAATACTTTGTCCCGATAATTGACCCCCTAACTACCAATGAACATACACTTAAGAACTTTTTGATTTTTGCACATGAATTAAAAACAATTAACATAAACAATGCGTAATGCTAGATTTTGACATCCACCCCTATACAAATACAAATATTCTCGATGGACTATTGAATCATCACTGAATAACACTGGGGAACAACTTTTGTTGGTTTTCGGTCTGACACTTGTTATTAATAATTTTTGGGTGCTGAATCCAAAACTGCTCTCAGTTTTCTCTCTATCACGTAAGTTTTTTGAACTGTAGATTATTCGTTTTCCTTAAAAAATATTACAAATACTGTACATACAGTAACATTGCTTATTTTATAAAAAGTTGCAAGTTAACAACAATTAAAAAATGAAGAAATAGGCATGAATAGAATGTTTATTTAACCTTATCATGTTTTTAGAAGGAATAAGGCTATAATGTGTGCATGTTAAGGTAAAAATTTACGTTTGTAGCTTTGTCTGGAGTGTTTCAACTTGAGGACTATCGCCGTTGAATGTCTCAACAATATCAGCCATCATATGCACTCCCATCTACCTTGTAACGTTCTCCCATAACCTTCAATCTTGGTGAAATCGTTCACCTTGCTCGTCGCTACAGCACCAAGATTCCGGTAAGTTTTGGCAAGATTGCTATGCAAAAAATTGTACTTTAAATACTCATGTTGCAACAAGCGCTTTGTAGCTCCATCTTTCTGAAACAATTTCTGTGTAATTACTTGCACGTGTATTTCCAAGAAGTTCCTTGACGAAGTCTTTGAATGAGCCAGCATTCTTTTCAGTCTGACATAGTACCGTTGAAATGTTCATCTATGGAATGCGGTCGAATTGTTGACCATCAAACACACCGGCCCTTGATTTTTTTCAATTGACAGTCCAGGAAATCCAAGATGGATGTACTTCAACAGTCCGCCCATCAGTTGACATGCTTTACAAATTGTTTTCATGGACTAGTTTTATGTGCAGAGGTGGGAATATTATTTTCTTCCTTCAACAAGTGGCTCATGTACAATGTTAGGGATCCTCCAGGTTTAACATCAGTCTCGGAGGCCAATTCGTCTGAACCCATGCTTTCTAAGCGACTCTGCTATCCACATACAGAGAAAGCAGGATACTGTTGCTGTATCCACGTTTTCGACCAAGAAGGAGGACACCATTTTAAGGTCAACACAGATGATCCCAATTGTGGTTGTCATATTGCAAATTACTCATGACTCTGCTTTACATCTCCCTTCTTCACGAAGACGACGAATGCCCAATAGGGACTGCGCCAAACAATTGCCATTGTGTAGAGGACACACTTCAAGCTCCGCTTTGATCTATCAATAAACAATCGCCATTCATTTGGAATGTAGATTGAAAAGCCCTAATTCTTCAGTAAACAAAGAATGTTTGGCAAAACACAAACACGCTGGCACTTCGAAATTACTGCAGAACTGTTTACTTTTCTCTGGTTCGAAAGTATATACCTTCACTCCTTGTTCAAGTAGTTTTCTCGTTTCAGTCCTTGATGCTAGTATTCTAAGCTTTTTTGGATCGGCCCAATCACGTGTAATCATTCACTCGTGCTGATCAATCCCCTACGAACGGAATCCTCGTGATTTCAAAATCTGCATCATGCTGTCACTGCTTTCTTCCACATCACTCAGATCTTCTAGAGGAGGTAGTTGTTCGAAACTGGCACTGGAATTTTCAGCTGAATGAGGCTGAATGAGGCTCACAAGTGGAATTTTGCTTATCTGAGGAAGCTGTGGGGAAAAAAAGAAAAAAAACTTGACGTGCTAGAAAAAAACTGGGAGACTACAGACTTGGAATCAGCATGCAATTTAGTCTAATAAGCTCAAAAATCTATCAACAATTTTTTTTTCTTCAATTGTTCCCCGTGTATTTATTTCATAATGTTACCACTTTTCTTATCTACACAAAAAAATCCACCCAGCATTCCCTGATTAACTTTAGCTATAAAAGACTCTCCATTAATAATTTAATAAAAAGCTTTATGTCCCAACTGATGGGTTTTTCCAGGGGTCCTTGTTTGGTCCTTCCATTGCCCAATGCTTTTTCTATGTTATCAATAAACAAATTTTGCTGTCTGACTGTCCTCCCTCTTTTAAGCCTTTATTATAACGTTACGTTGATGACATCCTTTTTTTACTTTTAATAATTTGAACAATATACCCTTATTTTTCATTACCATAATTCTAACACCCAAATATTAAGTTCAACATATGATGTTGAACCAATTATTCCTATCATTTTATATATCTTAGTTACACGTAAGGATAATTATTTTATTACCTCATTCTATCGTAAACCTACTACACAGGTCCTTGGTACTCAGTATTTATCATTCATCCCTAACCTTTGAAAACCATACTATTAAGACTTTACTACACAGATTTATAGTTTTCTCCTCCAACGGTTTTGCCTTCCGATAATGAAATGAACATTCTTACTAATTTTTCCAATAATCATTGTTACGCTTACATTGATAAAAAACAATCTCTAGTTTCTTAATGAAAAGATCAACCCTAAGGTCGAATTTAATCCAATCTATTATTAGACACACATTATTAAACTTCCATTTTGTGGTCCATCTTAGTATATCATTCGTAAAAAACTCATGATCTACTTAAGTTACACTTTCCTAACTCAAAAGGTAATTTGTTTTTACTAATCCATTCTATAAAAACACATTTCAAATATACAGATTCCTATACCTAAAACTCCTTATCTCCAATATAATTTGTGAAATTATCCACTAAAAACCGCTCTAATTTGAAGTAAGGTTAATTTGAATGGTGGGAATTTGGCGCCGTACCGTCAGGAATTCGGGAGTATGAACACAAATCCACCTATGTTAGATATTATAAAAGTTTGGGTAATATTAAGATGTAATTATATATAATATTTGATGGTATTCACTAATAATACCACAATTAATCAAGCTTAACATAGTAATACGAATTGTGATGTGACCCGTATGATGGTAAAATATATTGGAACAAATATGTGGCGGGCACGAGTCAAGCGGAGGTTATTTCAGTGGAGGTAATTTAGTAACGCAGTCCAGTAATTTTAGTACTACGACATGAAGTTGGAGTGGAGCGGTTTTGATTATACACTAAGTGTATCCACCTCATAATAAATACGAAGTACAATTTAACGATCAAGCGTTAAAAAGGCGAAGTGTAACCAAACTTTGATAATGTCGGCTCAGCTGGAAAAGCTTCGGGGGGTCGGGCCGACCAACAATCGCGGCCATTTTACGTGAAGGATCAGCCCCAGTCACCCCTCAGATTCACGAGTTCCACTCCCAACTGCTGACCACATCGACATAAACACTACTCCCAAAGACTAGAGATCAAGCCCGCACATTACAACCCACCTGCACTGCTGAGTATAACCTTAGTTTAGAGCCTAATAGGGTATCCATGCAGTTTAGGTAGAATTGGGTTAATCGCATGGTGAGTTTCACGTTAATCACATTATAATTTAACAGTTGTTGTCGACATCATTGGTGTCGATAATTCCAACAGTTTGGGGTGCCCCGAGTAATAGGATTACCTTTGGAATGTTAGGTGAGTGTGGTCGGGACACAGTTTTTGTCCGCGACAGCCTGGTCGTGGAAGATGTGAGTTCAGGATTTTTCGAGCATCGGTGGCAGAGCTGATAATTCAACCAGACACGCGTCTTATGCAGTTTATTGAGTGGCCTCATGACTTCACAATCCTTTTTTCTGGGAGTCCATGATATCGATGATGAGTTTAGCCCCAGAGTCATCACAAATATTCAAAGGTATGTGAAGAAAATAGAAGAGAATGTCACAGTCTGTAGGAGTGTGTTTGGTAGAGCCTAGAATACCAATCGATCTCCTAGAACTATCACCTGCTGAGGCATACTCAGCTATGATCGGGTCAAAGATTCTATAAATAGAGGCTTGAAGAAGAATTAAAAGGCTATGCAAGTAGTTCATTTTAACGCACAGCCCCTTTGAGGCAGATCTCTCTCGAGATGGGCGTACATTGGACTAGGCGAGGTTGTTTACTTTGTAAAGCCAAATTCATAAATTTCATAAGTTTGAAGAAGGGTAATGGATGGTATCCAGCATTAGTATTATAATCCTGGTGGTACTGGTCTGATACAGATGGAAAACACCCATAGTTTCCCCGCCTCCTTTGGCTTAAACAATTAAAAACTTGGCCGCCATAAATAGTCGCCGTATCTCCCTCGTACCTGCCCGCTGAGCCACAGAGTTAGCCACGACACAGGCCCATTTAAGATTGCCCCTTCCGCCAACAATGATTATGAAGTTAGTTAGTTTAAATAAGTGATGGTGGTTATAGCCTGGTTATGCGCCTTGATTAGCCACCAACGGCAAACACCTACACTTAGAATTCATTAATAGGGAACCCTAACTCATAAACTTTATCCAACTTGTATTTTTCTTTTCTTTTTTCATATCATTTCATCAATTAAAATCATGGCGGAAGGAATAATTCATTAGCTGCTAAATTAAGTTGTCTGCACGATTTTATATAATACGTTTGATGAAGCAGCTGGGACTCCCCTTAGACTATAATAGTTTAAATCTGGCTGCTAATGCTAAAACTAATGAGAATTTATGAAGGGGCCTTTACTTTCATTTATTAGAAGCTGGGATAAAGAATTAATATTATGAGTCCAAGTATGATCCAAGAATGTACCAAATACATGAAAAAGTAATCACATATGAAAACTTAGTGCGTGATCAGAAACCCACAGCCAAAGCCTTTTTACCCCAACTTAAATTACCAGATTAATTTTTCATTGCCTCATTTTGAGGGTGAGAATTGGTATTCTTTCTGGGATACATTCAAATTACTTGATAATAGGACTGATCTAACAGAAGGTGGCATAAATTACCCTATTTGTTATGTCAGTTTAGAGGTCCCTGCATATTTGCCTGGTGAAGGAATAACCGTAGAAATGCAATTATACATGGGCACTCAGATTCTAGAGATATTATGAAATAAAGATCAGATAACAAGATCTTTTGCAAGTTCATGATCTACGGAGGCCCTTCTCACAATCATAGAGAATTTGAAGAGTTCAGAATAACTTTACGTTGCACACTAATGGCCATTGAAGCGTATAAACCCTTGACAGAGTCCAACTGGATGATTAGTATCATGATATGGAGAGAATACCAACCAGGATGCTGAGCCGCTTACATCACGGTACAATAGTTATTACTTCACGGTCCAGCAAATAGAAGAGGATTCTTACAAGAGTGCAAACTTACAAGGTATTGATCAGGAACACCCACAGGGAGATTGAGATACTAGACCTAAGTTATCAGCGATATCAGCACCTTTAGAGTTTAGTAGAGCCTCATTGGTGGGTAGTTTTATCTCCGCTCCTACTAAAATTACGATGGAAGAAACCGGTAAATAAATGTCAAGCTAGACCACCGGTAAACCATCGCCAAGACCTACTCAAGAACAGGTCCATTTCTAATATAGGGTTATTACATAGTTAATTCAGAAAAAATGTGGCTTTCTGCGAGGGAAGAACATCACCCGACACTTGTAAAATATACCCAGGATTTTCACCCACCCCACACACCACAATAGGACAAAAGGTTAAAAGAAAAAAACCCCCTGGTAACTGCCTAACATGCCTTAAGTGGTAACATGCCATAACAAGCCTGCCTATTAGCCTAGGTACTTGTTGGAAGTGTAGAAAAATCCATTCATCCGTAGCATTATGTCCTATGGGTGATGGGAGAACAGACCCTACGATGTTAAATTGCAGTAACTAGTAGATAGCTCATCCGCTGTCCCTACGGCGAGTTAGGGTGAGCAATAACGGTAAATCCCCTAGTTAAAACAATGTTTTGACAGTGGAGCACAAAGTGATCATTTATTAGTGGAGATACTCGAATATGTTGCTTATTTACTTGCACCTCTACAAGGGCTGTTCATTTAGAAATAGCTGATGATTTAAGTGCCGAAACATTTATTCAAGTGTTCCGGCGGTTTGTGGCTCGGCGGTCGTGTCCTCGGCGATTGATTAGCGATAATGCTACTAACTTCGTAGGAGCCTCCCCCATATTGTTAGAAATATTAAATCATCCATCAGTACAAAGATCTCTAGAGTTAAGGAAATGCTCATGGACCTTTACTACTCCTAGAGCTCCTTGGCAAAATGGGTTCACAGAAAGAATGATTGGCATTGTCAAGTCTTGTCTTAGGAAAACTCTCCCACAGACAAAGATAGGTCTAGAAGACTTGAAAACCATAGTGACGGAGATTGAGACCCGTATCAATAACCGACCCTTAACCTACTTAGATGATTCATCAGTAAATATAGAAGCTCTTACTCCCTCGCATTTAATTTATGGGAGAAGACTGGAACCCTTTCCTTTGATAGATACAAGGGAAGATATACAAGATCCTACAATAAAAGACCCGGCTCAACATCTCCGGGAAGGTTATCATACCTTAAGTAAAATTTTAAGATCATGGGATAAGCATTGGAGTGCAGATTATTTACTGAGTCTAAGGGAAAAGTTTTATGGGGCTCAACCGCCAGAAAATCAAAGTCCAATCAAAGTAGGAGATATAGTAATCCTTAGAGGAGATATGCCTCGTTCGCAATGGCCTCTAGGAAAAATAGCAAAATTGCATACTGATGGAAAGGGGATTGTGAGGTCTGTGGAGTTACTAGTAAGGGGACAACGATGTGTGCGGACGGTAAATAATTTGATCCCCCTAGAGTTAGCTGAAGAGAGAAATGAAGACTTTAAGTCTGCGTCTTGGCAGGCCAACTTAGGGGATTCTCGACCTCGGAGGCAAGCTGCTTTAAAGTGTAAAACCACTTGGAGAAACCTCATTAAAGGGGGTCAAATTACCTGAAGCAACCCTTCATTTTTCGCCGGCCCCCAGTTGTGGAAATTATCCACTAAAAACCGCTCTAATTTTGAGTAAGGTTAATTTGAATGGTGGAATTTGGCGCCTACCGTCAGGAGTTCGGGATACGAACACAAATTCCACCTATGTATATATTATAATAGATTTGGGTATATTAAGATGTTAAATTTAGATAGTACATTGGTGGTAATCATCTTAATTAATACCTACCAATTAATCAAATTTATTTAAATGTTAACGGAAATGTGGGGGAAGTGGGGGACCCCAAGTTTAGAGGAGTAAAAAAAAAAAGATTATTTTGGAAAAAACAATTGACGTGGCGGTCCACGGGGAAACCAAAGCTGAACAAGGCTATTTCCAGTGGAAGGGAAAAAAATTAGTTAAAACGCGGCAGGCCCCACTTTTAACGGTACATGGAGTCGGAAGTGGGAGGCGGTTTTGATTAGACACCATTGGATAAAAGGTGTAAGTTACAAAATCTCATAAATAATATGAGTAAAACAATTTAAAAAAAACCGGACTCAACATCGGTTAAGGAAAGGGGACCTAAAGTGTAAAAAACACACAACTTTGTAGGAATAATCGCTTCAGCTGTGGGGAAAAGGCTTTTCCGCATGGGCGGGGGGGACCAAACCAATCCCGCGGGGGCCCATTTTTAGGGTTTGGGAGTGGCTTTCAAACAGTCCCATCCGAAAAAAGCCACGAGGTTCACCCCAGGGGCCTGTTGGCACCTTTGGACACATCGAATCCAAAATTACTTTCCCCAAGGATAAGGAGATCAAGGCCAAAAAGGCATAATGCCAAAAAAAAAAAAAAAAACCCCAAAACTTAGGGCCAATTTTTGGTGGAAGTATACCTTAGTTAAGAAAAAGGCAAAATAGCGTAATCATAGGCAGAATTTAAAGCTAGGAATTGGGTTATTCCCGCAAATGGTGAGTTTCAACCATTTTAAATTTTCAAAAAACATTTATAATTTTAAAAAACAGTTGTTGTCGACCATCAAATTGGGTGGTCGATAATTCCAAACCAATTAATTTAGGGTTCCATCGTAAGGAAAATATAAAATTATTTTTTTATTTTAGATATATTTTTTTTTTTGATTTTTCGCAGTGGGGTGATGCGTGGACTAAATTTTCAAAAAAAAGGGTTGTTACCTTTTTAACCACAAACTAAAGGAGATAAAAGCAGGACATTAAAACCTTTTTAGATTAGTCCTTAAATTTGTTTGTAAATTCGCAGGAAAAAGATTTGAAAAATTGGTTAGAATTTAGTTCAAAAAATGAGGGCTAAAAAAAAGGGGACATCTCAAGGGGGGTATTCGGGCCTTTTTACTTGTCGGGAATTAACAATGGAACCTGAAGCCAAACATTTTTCCTTCAATCCATTCTTAAGGGGCAGGGGGGACTACTTCCCAAACGGAGGGGGACTGTTCTGTAAGAGACGCTATTATACCAGTGTTGCTCACACACATTGGTTAAAATTTCTTTCGCTTTCCACTTTCTGCAGGGTGTGATAAAAAACCACGCTGGGGGGGGACCAAATGTGGGCCAGGAAAAAAACAAACGGCGGGTTTTTGGTTTGCTTCATCCATTGGCGGAGGGAACTTTTTTTCGGCTTTCGGGGGCAAAAGGAAAGCAGTTGGCGAGGGGCCCGTTCAATGAAGGGAAAGAGATCGGCAGGGAAAAATGGTTGGGGGGGGGACAGCCTGGCGAAGGGGGAAAGGGAGGGTCTGGGCCATAGTAACTAAAAAAAAGGTAAAGTTTGCGGTTCTATGGTGTATACTAGCCAAAGTAAAAGTTCTTTGTGCATTATCAAGTTGGTTGTCCCAAAATTTAGGGATGCGATTGAATACTTTCAAAAAAATAAAATCAATCAAATCCCAAATTTGGTGTAATGGTTGCTGTTTTCCACATGAACTGTTTTTTGCTGCTGTTGCTGGTGCTTATTGCGGGGGGTTGGGTTATGGGCCTGAGGTAGTACGGCGAACAGAACCATAAAAGAAAAAAAAAACAAAAAAAATTTACAGAGGTTTTTTTGTCTTCGAGGGCGGCCTTCTTCAAAAACGGGGCAGTGGTCAACCAATTTTTGGGGGACCCATGGTGATGAGGGAAGGGGCAGTTTTTCCTACGGCCACGCCAAGCTTAAAAAAACCACAAAAAAAAAATCTTGAAGGCCTTTAAAAAATCCAGGGGGTTTCGGCAGGGACTCCAAACTTTCATTTCTTCCTGTTCACACAATCCCCCAACACGTCGCGCAGGTCTTGATTAACCATTCCTTCGTTGGGGGGAAGAAGCTGGGGGGGGGGGGGGCACTTGGAGGGCGTCCACAACAAAGATTTGGGTGCTGTCCAATTCTGAAAGGTGAAAAAACTTGTTTATTCCTTTTATAGGGTTAAAGTGGTTAGAGATGTTGATTACAATCAAAAAACAAAAAACAAATAAAAAAAAAAAAAAAAAAAACAAACAAAAAAAAAAACCTATAATTCAGTAATGGAAATTATGATACCAATTTTGCTTACGAAAAATTTGGAAATTTGATCTTTAAAGAGGGGGGACAAATATTATGTTTGGTTAAAATTTTTACCGGAGTCATTTCCTTGGCCACAATTTCCCCCTTATCCTTCATTCTTATTAAAAATTTACAATTTAAGGGGGAAAAAAAAAAGGTTGTGTGTTTTGGTGTGTTGTGTGTGTGTATGTGTTGGTGTGTGTGTTGTGTGTGGTGGTGTGTGGTGTTGGTATTAGGGTCCTGCCCCCCCCCGTGGGGCGGAAAATTCCCATTCATTAATGTAAAAAAACAGTTTTGGGGAAACCAGGGTTGGGGACCAGGGGGGAAGGTTTTAAAGGCCCAAATTATGGGGGAGGTCCGATCAATATTTTTTTTTTTTTTTTTTTTAGTAGCTATTTTAGCGGGAATTGTGAAAAAAAAAAAAAAGGTGGGGGGTTGGGCGGAGGGAAATTGAGGGGAAAAAAAAAACCTTGATGTTAGGGTGAATTGTTAATGGGGGTGAGTTGAAAATTGTGTTTGGGGTGATTGGGTAAAATGGGTTGTGGGATTTGAATGGGTTGGGGTGGCTGGGGTTTGGGGGGAATAGGTGATGGGGGAAAGGGAAAAATAGTTGAGGGGGGGGGGGTTCACTTCAAACCCAAAATGGGTTGGAGGTGGGGGGGGAACTGGGGCTCTGTGGTGATGGGTAATGGGTGGGGGTGATGGGTAATGGGTGAGGGAATGGGTGGGGGTGATGGGTAATGGGTGAGTGAATGGGTTGGGGTGATGGTGAATGGGGGGGGGTGAGGGGTTGGTGTTAATACATACATTTACATCCATGATTCAATTACAAGTTAAAAGGGGCTATCTGGAGAGTCTGTGTTGGTGGCTTAGGGCCACCAAACACAGGTGGTGGGGCCGAGGGCCCCACCCAATAGCCATCCGCAGGAGCTAGCCCCCCAAAAAGTCCACCCGGAGCGGGGCTTTGCGGCTAGTTCATGTATATATTATACATGTTTAAATAATTTCACCTGTATGCATAAATAGCTTAAACATCACATTTCATTCAATAAAAAAAAAGACAAATTTTAACATACGATGTAAATGAACTATACGATAGTAAGCGGTATTGCACCAAGTTAACCATTCTTTGAACAACATAAAGACAGCTATCAGCTTATTAGCTCGAGCGGATTCTGAAAAAACTATCAACTTAACTTTCATGAAAGTAACACAATGCTTAAGAATACTTTCCTCATGGCCTGTGTAGGAGGAGATCAATGAATTCTTGACAACGAAGAGCTCAGGAAACGGTGATAACTTCAAATCACTCTACAGAAGGAGATGAGAGAATGAGAATCCCAACGTTAATGGTAAGAGTGATTTTTTGTCTTGGCTGAGTGAGAGCTCGGCGTATACTGTGTATAACTGTGACAGAGAGGAAAGATGACTGGAGTAATAAACGAAAATTGACCCTGAGTATGAGTGACACTAAACAGGAAAATGAAGAATAATTATAAAGAAACGATCATAAAACATAACTCTTCAGCAAAATCTGTCCTCTCCTCAAAGTGGATCAATGGACGCTTGCTCTTCGATATATCTTTGCCGGCATGGAGACAGCTCCGCACTCTCACTAACAGCCATCTACGCTGACGAAGCACACAAATGTGCAGCGTGCGTGCAGCAAGAGCTGGGACGAGGTGGTGGGGAGGGACGCCGCCCTGCCTGTCGACAGGACCGTATGTAGCATCTCTTCTTTCCAGCCAATTTTTGCCCACTTGTTCATCACCACAAAACCTGTTAGCAAGCATGTCATGATGGTGAGCTGCATTGTTCCATATACATAGGAATACGATACATAGGAAGAAGAGATACCAGAGATATATTTGGTCTCTAACGAGGTATTGCAGAACAACATATTACTAACTACATGTTAGAAAAACAGTTGAAAAGGATACCATAGTGCCCTAAAAGGTAGGAAAATGGAAGTTCAATAGTGAAGAATAAAGAGAATGAAGTATGCTAACTGCTTACTACACTAACACTAACAAGCCGGGGACGTTATACCAATATAACTCATGCGCAATATCAAAACCCATTTATTTTACAGTACGCGTTCCAGTCAAATGTAGTTTTTGTGCTGTTCTCGACAAATCTAGCTGGTAATTGTTCCACGGTTGACAACTTGACATTGAAATGATTTTATCAGAGGATCTGTGATGAAACTAGACCATTCAGTTTTTAAACCTTGTTTTTGTTATCACTTGAGAAGAAAGCTAGAATCGGTTCTCTGATTAAAACTAGTTCAGATAACTGTATAAAGCAAGCAATCAAGGAGCCTACGGGGGAGGACAATATTCTAGATTCTAACAAACACGGATAATTTAGTTTACGGTGGTGCAGTTGAGGTCAGTTTAGGTATTAGCGATCATTGTGAAATAGTTTACTAATGATATCAAATGCTTTAAGGATCTTAAAAGCTTTCTATGAAGTTCACGGATCCTACGATTATTTAATAAAACATATCAAATTTCGTAACTCTCTCGTAAGATGTATTCGTAGAGAATGTAATAAGCTTGGTCGCTATTCTTGAAAACTGATTCTATTGGGTTCATCTTTACGAAAACAAGGGCGCCCAGAACTGGGCTGAGTCGAATCGTAATTTCCGCCTTAAGATCATCTAGAGGTCATAGCGGCCATCTAGATCTGGCTACGAACACAAAAAAAGAATTCAATGAATCGTCGAATGTTCTTATCACGATGATGCGATCTCAAGCTCGTTCCGTCGTTCGGACCATGAGGAAGGAAAATCAGCGACGTCGCTGGCCAACAGAGGAAGATTCATCAACTTGAGGGGGGGGGCGGGGGGGGGGTTTTGGGGGGTCTTTTGGGGGGGGGCGATTGTAGCAACATAATTGCAGTTAAATGTAAAACAATTCATGCCACCCAAGGGACATATCTGAAGACGAAGGCGATGCTCACTAAACTCCTGCGCGTCCCCACACAACACATTACTAAACTTATAACCTCAATATAACCTGAACTGGTAAAATATATTCTTCCTGCCTTAGGTCTCGCTAGGATGGGTTATTGTAGGGTTAGATTAGGTTATAATGAGGTTAGCGAAAGTATTATTTTTGGGGTCATTTAGGACTTAGGTGGGTAAGGGGATGTAAAGGGGAACTCTCCCACTTTATAATACGTTTAGAGGTATCTGAAGGGAGGTGAAGTTGGAGAAAAAAACCCACTAATAAGGAGGGAAAGGATTATAATTCTACCGTTTAGCCAGCGGCAATAATTATTATGAATTGAAGCTTAATAGCTGCCACTCTACACCCATTAGTAAAATTTCGCAAGATGGGCTTTCAACGATATCGAGGCCGAAATTTCAGCTTTAGCTGAATCATTAATGGTATTGAATGAATATGACACTGTTTTTGTCGGAAATATTTTTTTTTTACAGATCTGGTGGGATTGTATTGCATGTATTGAAACCTTGCACCGCTCCCGCACTTTTCAATATTATTGATAATTATTTTTTTTCTTGATATCATGTACTAACCAAACCCCACCTCTAAACCAAACTAACCTAGTCTGATTTAACCTAACTAGACGCTAAACCAAAACCCCACCTCCTAACCAAACTAACCTAATCTGATTCAACCTAACTTAGCGTTTATGGCGAAATAACGGTAGGTTTTTCGGTAGTACGTATATGTAACGGATATTCATTAATTGTAACAGGGAAATGGGGTTCAAAGTACTCAAAATGAAGAAATCTACACGATGATGTAGTGTAAGAATCCTAGGCCTATTAACCAGCCGCTATCAAACTAATACCCCCATTTTAGGGTGGGTATATTAATGGGATACATTATCAAGTAAGATAAGACAAACCTGGAACGTCGCCGATAGGAGATTCTCGCGACGTTTCAATTTTTTTCGTCGGCGAGTGTTCCTATTTTAGATGTGGTTTCTGAATTCAGGATCATAATACCAGCAAATAGCCTGAAACAGCTAAGTTAGGTTAGTTGCCAGTTGACTATATGTCTAGGTTAGGTTAGTGAATGAGCAGAGTGATTCTCCCAGCGGCAGCACCGAAATAATACCGACTTGACTATTACAGTAGATGAGTTAGGTTGAAATGAAAAGCCTGCATTTAGTGATTTTTATGTGCATTTAACACCCACAATTTAGGGTCGTGAATTGCCTTGATAAAATCTCATACCCCAGCTCCATCATTGACCATTAATTCATACTTTTGCCTGTACTTACATACAACTCATAGAGTTGGAGTAGAGTGTATTACTGTGTCTCAGACATCCTGCCCCCCAATCACACATTCTTATCCCTACATACTTTTTATGTAATATGATGTAGTCAGCAGCGATTCCAGTACCACTACCCCATACCAATACCAAGTACCAGACAATAATTTTCCTCTTGTACTACTCGTGCATCACACGCACTCCCCCCCCATGCCCACCCAACTCACACCATTTTGCCTTTCCTTTCCCGCCTTCTACCACACTTCCCTCCACACTTACTTTTTTGTATGTTCGCGAATATAGGCAGTTTTCAACCATAATATACCTTGTCGACCAATACTCTTCTGGACATAAACGAGGGGGGCATAGCCCCCAAGACCCACTGCTAGTTAAACTAAATCTAACCCGGGCATGTGATTACATAACCTAACTCACTGGGGAGATCTGCCATCCCAGATCCCATGTGATATTTTTCATTTCGACAGATTTTCTGTGGGTTAAGAAATACTCCTTATAATAAGAAACGAACGTCAGAATACTTAAAACCACCGATGGTTGCGATTAGTATTGGATTGATCTAAAACTGCACTATACCCATATGTATTTTACTTTTCCACCTACGTACATGCATTCCAACCCACGTAACAGTCCTTTCATCCCAAACCACAAACATGAAGGTTACCTAGTTATCTGCCGTTCCAGCACTCATTTACTAATCTGCTTATCTATTCCATTCCATTCATACACGTGCGATCCACCCTTCGTTCGTTCCAATCTCACTGTATGCACCGCCACCGTAGGTATCCTTCACTTGATCATTCTTCCATCCTCACCCTTCGCACCCTATTACTCCTCCACTTCCGCAGCTTCCTCTCTCATATACAATCTTATCTACTACACTTCTAGCCAAGAAAACATTTCTTTTTATTTGCAACTTCACTCAGTTAGTCACCTATAAGCATTCGGACAGCATACAATTCATTGCACCCTTCACATTTCGCCCTACAACGTCCTGACAACCATAAACAATTCAACATGAAAATAAAACAACTAATAAACATACTTTATATGGCTGGTATATAGAAAAAACCTTCATCATGCGGACCCTACGAAAACAGTGTGCGAGGCTCTCAGCAACCTTAGCATATGAACAAAATATGGTGGAAAAACGAACAAATATGGCGGAATGATGTTCGCAAAGATCCTTTGAAAATACTCTTCTAAACGTGTTACGAACTTACCAAGATCAATCTAAAGTGCAGAGATGTCTTAGAGACCGGTACGAACGTCCTCGAAACATCCGGCCCCTGGGCTGGGAGTCTGCTCGATGCCTACCCGCAGTTTGTAAGGGACGTCGCTGATTGTCTGATGCATGCTGGCTAGGTGGTGATCGTTCGGTGGGATATTCCTCGTCGCTACCAACTACCCTTGCGTGACTCAGAAATATTGTCAATTTCTTTTGCTTTACTCACATCTACACAAGATTGGCCGATTTGTGAATCAGGCAGTTGATTTGTTCAACATAACACGCCATTCATAATCAATAGGGTAAAAGAATAAAGTCATGGCCTGAGTATCACAAGAGTAGGCGGGATTAATCAGGTTTTAAGGCATGAAATGTTGTACTCCTAAACCGATATTACCAAGCTACCAGATGATATCGATTTAAGCTAAGCTACCATTCGTGCTCATGGTACATTGCTGCCGTATCATGAGCATTATAAATATTACAGTAAAAACTTACACCATATATAAGAAATGAAAGGAAAGTAAAATAGTGTATAAACATTTCGTCTTGCTTTGTGCTTAACTCGCTGTAACTCCACAGTTTACTCGCAGAACTTTCCAATCACTGTTTCAAAATTCCCACACTTTCCCGGATCGTATGGTTATGTAGCACGTAACGATAAGGGAAAAAAAGCAGGTGGTTAAAATGGCTAAAGAAATTAAAACTGCAAACTGGCGCGTGATGGCATGAGCAATTGCTTCCTACAGAGAGATGAGTTCCGGGAGAGCTATCAGAGGCTCGCTTCACCGTCAGTCAAACAGTTTGCAGGCAGTTTACTTCTTTGCCATTTTTAACCACCTACATTTTTTCCTATCGGTAACGTGTACCAATTATCTTAAAGTAACGTCCAGACCATTTTTTTGGTCTAACTATTATGAATGTACATTCAAAACACCTAATCCACCAAAAATAATGAATTTCCAGGCTTAATTTCCGTAAAAAAAACACGGACTTTTGTAAAAGCGGCGCGAAAAAAAAAATCTTCCCTCAAAACAGGACTACGAATGTGATGATGGACGCTCAGAGGAGGAACGCTTCCAATGTAAAACAAACATCTGTCGAAACCTGTCGCAAATGTTTGATGAGGTGATTGTACTTCGGTGTCAGACAGTGAATATTCGCGTGAACAGACCTAGGTACGATGCTCATTCTGAGACCGAAATAAATGACGCTGCTCGCGTATACTATGAGGAAAACGAACCTCAGACCAGAATACGAGGCGGACGAACAGATGTTAGCGGCAACAACAACCCCTTACACACAACAACCCCTTACACACAACAACCCCTTACACACAACAACCCTTACACACAACAACCCCCTTACACACAACAAAACCCCTTACACACAACAACCCCTTACACACAACAACCCTTACACACAACACCCCTTACACACAACAACCCCTTACACACAACAACCTCAAACCCTTACACACAACAACCCCTTACACACAACAACCCCTTACACACAACAACCTTACACACAACGTGTATCCCCAAAGCGGCCACGGGCCCCATGCGCCGCCTACGGCAATAAAGTAACTTAGGGCGTTATAGAAGTTAGGTTAGTAACTTTTAGGGTTATGTCGGGTTAGGTAGTAACTTTTAGGGGTTATAGTAGGTAGGTAGTAACTTTGTTAAGGGTTAGTTAGTAACTTTTAGGGGTTATAGTAGGTTAGGTTAGTAACTTTAGGGGTTATAGTGAGGTAGGTTAGTACTTATAGTGAGGTTAGGTTAGTAACTTTTAGGGTTATAGTGAGGTTAGGTTAGTAACTTTTAGGGGTTATAGTGAGGTTAGGTTAGTAACTTATAGTGAGGTTAGGTTAGACTTTTAGGGGTTAATGAGGTTAGTTAGGTTAGGTTAGTAATTTTAGGGGTTATAGTGAGGTTAGGTTAGTAACTTATGACATATCTTATGTTTAACATATAGTTATATATGTTAAACATAACGTACAATAAACATATACGTATAACAATAGTTTGCTCCGCGCGACTGCCCTCTATATATGTGGATTCATACGGGCGGGCGGCCGCATGGGGACGGGCGGCCGTATAGGGTGGTGACCCACACAACAACCCCTTACACACAACAACCCTTACACACAACAACCCCTTACACACAAACAACCCCTACCACACAACAACCCCTTGCACCACAAACAACCCTTACCACACAACAACCCGTACACACACAACCCCTTACACACAACAACCCCTTACACACAAACAACCCCCTGAACACAACAAACCCCTTCACACACAACCCCTTAAACACAACACCCCTTACACACAAAACCTTACACACAAAACAAAACCCTACACACAACAACCCCTTACACACAACAACACCTTACACACAACCCTTACACACAAACAAACCCCTTACACACAAACAACCCCGTACACACAACAACCCCCTTACCACAACAACCCCTTACACACAACCCAATTGGTGATAGTGATGGTGGTGACACCAGCAACACCAACAGCATCCGGTGAGTGTGTCTGTGTGAGTGTGTGTGGTGAGTATGTGTGTGTGTGTGTGCGTGTGTGGTGGTGTGTGTGTGGTGTGGGTGTGTGGGGGTGTGTGTGTGTGTGGGGTGTGTGTGTGTGTGTGTGTGAGTGATCACTACAAATCCTTGCCAAATTTTCAACTTCCGTTCAAATCGCACTAGTTCGCCGCACTCAATCTTTTCAACACATTAACGTTGTCGTATCAGTCGGAAACGTGGCAAACTTTTCTCGAAGGCATAGCTGTCTTGCTGCAACCATAAAAGGATGCCATGAAGTGCATATCGCAAAAAACAATCAACAGAAAACACCCAAAAATCCTCATGTTACTAATTTATCTATTGTGTTTACGTGAATTCTGATCAGCGCGGGAGAGGAGCCTCTTCCTCCTCTTTACGTACCGAGCGGGCGCCATCGTCTGCCAATTGCCAGGCAGCGTTTCGAAGGCTCGGGGAATTTACAGATTTTGATTGCGGCTTATTAAAAAAGGCTGACGGGATGCAAAAAAGTGACAACCATAGTGTTGATACACTCGATAAAGGCTAATTGACTCTAAAACTATATCAAATCAGAATGAGAAATGGTTGGACGATTACTTTAAGGCACATAAATCCTGTAGGTATGAGGGGCCTTCCTGGCGCCGCTGCGGCCTGCCCTGCTAGGGGCATGTCGCTGATGTCCTGTCGCAGGAAGGACCCTCCTGCGCCGGGTCAGGCGCCGAGTTGTTCAGGCCATGCGGAGCGGGGTGAGGTGGGCAGGTGTGAAGGGAGATTCTGCCGCTGCCATCCAGCTTCACAAGTTACTGCCTCGGGCCAGACGTATCTACGATGACGCCTGAGCGGTCCATCGCACCGTGTCTGTTCTGCACACGGACCCAATGGGGACTGAGGGCGAGTGACGCCAAATCGTGGGCAGTCTGGTTCCCCTCTCGCCGCTAAATCTCCTGTGTGCGCCATGGCCCTCTCTTGCCCCTCAGCATCCTCGCCCATTTGTTGCTGACGCTGTATTTCCTTCTCGCAGCGGGAACGGAATCGCTCAGCTGCCGTCTCATCAAGCAGCTGGGCCAGGGGGACGCCATCCGTGCTCTGCAGGGCGTGTATGAGGTATGCAGGAAAGGCCTTGCGTGCCGCGTCGGAGTCGAGCGAGCCCCCTGGCGAGATGTTGTCCCGAGGATTCTCTGGCGACTTCCACTGCAGGCGTTGCTCGCCCGTTAGGACTGGGAAGTTGCGAGGACGGACACCCGACAGCGTTACGTGCCAGGCGGTGAAGAACGTTTTTGCCTCCTGGTTCCCACCAGGCTGGTACGCCATCGCACGACAGCACTTCAGGGATGCCGAATCTCCTGAACCATCTTCTAAACGCGGGTAATTAGCCTAGTGTGGAGCACCCGCCGGGCAAGTGCTCTACCTCCAGCAGCCAGTCAGTCTGTCGCGTAGGTGAGGTAAGTATTACCGTTGAGCTGAAATAGGTCCGCCGTGGCCTGCTGGAACGGGTACTCAGGTGCTGGGGGGCAGGAGAGTCCGGGGGATGGGATGGGCCATGTGCTCGCACAGTTGACAGTGACGCGCCGCTGTCTTACCTAAGCGTCAAATGGCCGGCCAGTACACCGACTGTCTGGCCATGCGGAGCATGGAGTCCTCCCCTGTTGCCCTGCATGGAGGTTATCGAGCACTGCACGATGGAAGGGACGCCGGACATCAACCAACCCGCAAGTTGCCCCACTCATGGAGTATGTGACGGACGTCGCCCTGGCACGATCGTTTGCGCCTATTCGTAGAAAGGGCGAAGAGCGAGAGGCTTGACATCCACATGTGTCGCCCAACCCGCAGATACCTCGCTCACGCAACAGTCGGGAGTCTCGTCCCTGCAGGCATCCTCTTGAACTCTGTCGAAAATCCACGATGGTCCGTCATCACCTCCAGGGCGCACGCTGTAGCGCCAGCGACGAGGCACCCACATCTCCGCCTCTTCAGCTAGGTCGTCTCGTTCGGATCGCCATGCAGCAGCGGGTACTGGAGAGAGTGTCATGCCACACAATTGGCCTTGCCCTTCAGGTACTTCACACGGAACGTGTACATCAGCGTTTTCTCCTGAGGTTAGTATGCGGGTTGCTGATGTCTTTCAGCCCTTACCTTGAAGAGATCTTGGTGAGCCCGGTGGTCGGTGACGAAGGTGAGGTTCATGCAGCCCAGGAGGAAAGAGGCTCGCCCCCCTGTTCATGCACCAGGCCGTTGCGAGGAGCTTCTCCCCTCAGCGGTGAGTAGTTCTTTTCCGCTGCCGGTTAGGTGGCGGCTGCCACACAAGGCCGGTTTCCCACCCGCCCTTTGCAACACAGGGTGACTCCATGTGGGACACGCACTCACAGTACTGCTGCATGAACAAGAAGCTGATGCCCCCCGAAGCGACTGTAGTCCGTAAAGACTGCGGGGCTGTGTGACGCTTAGTACCTGAGGCTCTCACTTGCTAGCTTGGCCTATGGCCTCCTCGTCGCTTCAAATATGGCCTGCAGCTGACGTTGCCCAGTACACCACCTTCCGGACGCCGCTTGAGAAAGCTCCCTGAACGGCTCCATCAGGGGGGGCTGTGGTCAGGAAAGGGGCTACCTGATTACACAGGCCGAACCAGGATCGGGGAAACGGGGGTTTTTTTCCCTGTGAGGGGAGGGTTTTGGCGCATCTGGAATTCCGTGATTTGCTGCTAAGGAGGTCCTGACTCGGCTGATAGTCATCCCAGCCCAGCAGATAGCCCCGCGAAGTTTCACCCTCTTCCTGCAAAAAGTTAAAATTTGTCGGTCTTAGCGTGATCTCGTTCTCTGTACACGTCTGCAGGATACCATACGGTACCAGAAGGCTTCGGCGATGGTGTGGTCATGCAGCAGTGTGTCGTTTAACGCCTACAGCTTCCTCGGAACATCTGGATCACGTCGTCGAAGCGCTTGGTGGAAGACGTCTGTGAGGCACAGTGTCCCATCGGGTGCGCAGGTAGCGTGTGTATCGCCCCCACGGAGTTTATAAACGTTGTGAGTTGTGACTCTCCTTGTCGAGGGCGATATGGTGGTACCCCGAGTACACGTCGTCACAGTTTAGAATGTGTGTTTCGGCACGCTGGTAATCATGTCGAAGGGCGGGCGGGTGTGGTGCGGTCCACGGCGGCACGCCTTGTTGAGCCGCCTGGTAGTCACAGGTCCTGCGTGGCCGACCGTCCTTTTGGGCACACAACATGCGCGAGCACGACTCCGTCGGCTCCCCACCGGAACAGGCTCGATGATGCCCCTCCGCACGTCCTATCAAAAGCTGCCGCGTCTTCGTCGTAGAATGGTGAGGGATCGTGGCGGGGGCATGAACTGCGTAGGGTTGCGCATCACGGGCCGCAGGTGAATATGGTGGGAGGCCACACATTCTCTGGTAGCGGGCGAGCGGGCTCAGGAAAACCAGTGCGCCCAAAGTGCCCCAGAAGGCCACTTTTCTAAGCGGTCCACGGTTTCCTCGTCAGGTCGTACGGGGACACGGTGGAGCGGGGCTGAGGTTTCTGGTGTGTCTTTCTCGGGCACACCAACCCCACTGTTGGCAACATGCTGGTAAAGTTGGGGGCACAATGCTGAGTTCTTGCACACCCTGCAGTGACAAATACACTGACGTACACCATCAGCAAGTGCAGGACTGCTCCTTGGCTGATACGTGATCCAGCGTGAACTCACACGTCTTGCTGCCCAGCTCGTTGAATGGCCCCCGGCGAGGTGACTGATATTGCGGTGGGTCGCTGGAGCGTCTTCGAGGACAGGCCAAGAGATCCATGAGGTGGCACCCCGCGACCCACACCTGTGCGCCCGTGTCAGCCACCGCCAACACCTCGAGCGCGACCGGGGAGTCACTGCACGACACACCCACCTCCAGGCGGCTGACAGTCCCACGGAGCCGCCCCAAGTGACGCCTCGCGTGTTTGGGACCGGCACACGCACCTGAAGTGGCCCGTCTTCCCGCGTCGTGACACGGTGATGAAGAGGGCTGGACACTTTTTCTCCCCATCCGCACCTGCGGCCACGGTGACGGCAGCACTTCGTGAGGCGTTTGTCATTTGAGCCATGGCTGAGGAGCCTCTCTGTTGGAGAATCCGAACTGGCCCCCGCCGCCACCTCGGTGGGAGAGGCTCCTTTAGCCCCTCGCTGCCGCCACACGCATGCCGCCGCCGTCGCTGCCGCTGTTTTCTCAGCCGACTCTAAACATCTCACACATCTGAATCACGTCAATTTGCATGTGTGACTGGGTAGGGACTAGCAGAAACCTCGGTTTTCACGCGTAGGTCGGCCAGCACCATCACTAAACTTCTTTGCTAGCATAAAATCACTGAGATTACCGGCCACAATGGGGGACGAAACTCGCACTTCCCCCGCCGGCTTTGGCTCGACACCGACCAAATACAAACACACACTTTACCAATGCTCCTGGGTGCACCAAAGAAATCTGCCCAGCACCCCACTGTACACTTCGCCCAACAACGACGCGCTGCACTTACACTGATCGGCTTCCCTGTCGACATCATAGGTAGGCCTGCTAGTCCACCAGTTGCGTCCCAGCACTGCTGAACCTCACCATCACCTAGCAGCCTAACGTAAACCTGCAGCCAGAGGCAGCTGCCCAAGCCGCAGCCTTGACTGTACACCTCACGCTCCGGGCCCATGCCTCGAAACTGCGACGGAGACATGCCCATGGTAGCCCCGCTGGGGCGGGGGGGGAAGGGCCGGAGTTAGGAGTGGGCCTAGTGGGCAGCTGTCCAGGGGCCCCCCCACCCACATTCAGGGGGCCCCCACAAAAATGGGCAATTGCCAAACTGGGCTGGGGTCTCCACATTATAATTTTTGTTCGTATTTATTTATTTACTTAATACTCCTTGATATTATATAATAACTATTTTTAATCAAGAGGCCTTAATTATACAAATTAATTATTTATCTTATATCCAATGCCTATAGCGGTAGTGTTGCTTGATTGCCCATGGCCATATTTCTAGTATTTAGAATGGTCTCCCTCTAACAGATATTAGGGAAAACAAAGGGCACACCAGCGATTAAGGGGTTTAAGGAGCGACCCGTGGCTGATTTGAGGTGAGTTTTTAGTATTTTTTTCATTTCCATGTAATATTTTCGCTACCAATTAATGATTTCTGTGTCAATGAATACACAAAGAGTGTGCGGGTAAGGCACAGCATACTGAGATGTCTATATGTGATGAAATGAAAGTAATGCAAGTGAACTCATATGTCCACCAAAATTGAAGTAAGTGTTTGTTTACATTAAAAGTGGCGTTGTATATCGTATGGATGATCAATACAGTGGGTTTTAAAACATATTAAACTGCCTAGTGGGCACCGGGTACCGAGCAGATCTTTCCTTCTTTGCGGAATTGGTAAATTTCGTGGCACGAATAACCCTTTTTAAAAACTTTTGCAAATGAGTACATAGCCAATGTTTTATGTACATTTGTATTTATTAGGCTATAAATGTCTTGCAACGCTATCAGGTAATAAAAAAAATATTCCTAATTGTGTAAATTAGTTAATTATGATAAGGCCAAAAATCTTTTTCCTGTCACAATTTTTTTTTTAATTATGTTTTTCATATGATAATGTGATCCATAAGCATTATAATCAATATGAAAATTAAAATCAATTATCAAATAAAACATGCGAATACATGCTTTGATATAAAGCAAAAAATAAACATTGAAAATTAGATGATGATAAGATAATATTATATAACAATAACATGTTCCCCAAAATGCATATAAAACTTTGGAAAACAAAGCTTGTAAGGTGTATCCATCTTACAAGCAAATTACAAATCAGTCATAATGCAGCAGTAATTAACTGTAGAAGAAAAACCATAAAACCTCACGAAAATTTTCCGTAAACAAAAATAAAAAAAAGCTAAAATTGAATTATACGAATGTGTAATCGTTTCCCAATTTCCCATGCATTTTCCTAGTATGAGGCAATTTTTCATTGAAACAGAAAGGCAGAGATGTGGCTGACCATCCATGCATGGCAGAAGAACTCGTTCATTTAGCCTTGTTTGAGGCCACCATGTATCCTTTCTCCTAGTGTCTTCTTTTCGTAACATCCTCTGCAGCTTTTCCTTGTGCTTCCATTGTGTATCCAACAGGTGTGGATGATCCATAGATCCATAGATAGATCAAAAGTAAAAGAAAAACAGAAGAAAAGGAGAAAGGTGCTGAGAGTCTCCACCACAGTGGATGCAACTTTTTTGGAATAAATTCAGGCAATCCAAAAAGACGCCAACAAATGTCAGTCGCAAAATGCACACCAGTGTTGAGCGGAAGAATCGGAAATGGTGGAAGTACAAAGCGTCTGGGTATGTACTATATCCAGAAAATGGGCGCGTCTACGCTTTCTATTGCAAGCTAATGGGTGCTTTGAGATCTCAGTTCAACAGCTGATGGGTTCTGTGACTGGAAAAACACGCCCAATAGGGTTGCTGTCCATGACACAATCAAAAGAATTCACATTAAAGCAGTTTTGTCAGCAACAAGTCGTGCAATGAGAGTGGAGGTGATTAGACTCAAAGCTAACAACAAAAGTGGATCAAGTTAGCAGTAGGTGTATTCTTTGAAACGACGATTAGTGTGTTGAAATTTTATGTGAAAAAGGCCTAGCTCTTCGAGGAGAGGATGAACTAATGGATGTCCTCATAATGGAAAATTATTTACGATTGTTAGAAGCTTTTGGAGTGCATGATGATTTCCCAGGCAAACACATACATTAATTCATGCAGTCGGGGCAGTGGCCATAAAACTATTTATCTTCAACCAATGGGTGAAGAAATCATCAGACTAATAGGCAAATGAAGTACTCAAGGAAATAATTGCACGTATAAAGCTGTTCAAAATATTACACAATGTCTCTCGATTTCAAACACCTGATGAAGGGTCATGTTGATCAAACAAACACTGAATCTTCAGGATACATGGAGCATATACACCTGTAGAGAGATTGTAAAAAATGTTTACCAACTCAAGGACCAAGGCTAAGAAATGTTGAAGGTTTGATGAAATTTAAAAAGACTATGATATTGAACCCCTCCCCATTAAAAATTGTCGGGGCATCATATGATAATCAACATCTAGAGTGGCGAGATACAATGGTCTTGCAAGCCAAAGCTGGCAGCTAAAAATCACAGCAGTGTGGTACTTTGTGCAGCACTCATTAAACCTGGTTGGAAAAGCTGCAGCGAATGTTGGTCAAGCAGCTATCTATATTATGATTTTCTAGAGCCATTTATGTGTTCTTCACAGTTTCTACACATCGTTATTGCAATTCTTAGCGATTTACTGAAAAATGTAGAATTGGCCAGTGTTCTGTACCAAAGAGGATTTCTACAACAAGATGGTCCTGTCGAGCTGTTGCGTGAAAGCAATTGTCCAAGGATAGTCCCAATCCGTGAAGCACTTGCTTAAATAACTAGTGATCGAGAAGAGATGAGAAAAAATCGTATGAGCCAGCGGTTCTCCTTGAAAGATGGGCAAAGCTAGAGACAGCCATTTATGCTGTTTTTTGGCATGAAATTCTGGGAGAGTTGAGGCCACAAGCCACGCATTGCAGGACCAAAACTTGAGTTGAAACACAGCAGTCGCAATGTTGAAAATCCGTGGAAATGTTTTGTACGGGAAACCGAGATCGCTTCCCATGGTTATGAGGAGAAAGGGAAAGAAATGTCCGGAACCGAGGAATATTTACAGACACGCGTAAGCGCCAACGAATGTCCTACTCAATCCATGGATTATGGCCGCATTTGAAGAAGCATCACTCTTCAGTCAGAAGAATTCGCATACAGAATTCCCTTCCAGCAATTGATCAGTTTCCTGAGTTCACATGGACAACGGTTGAAGGGCCTTATGAAGAAATCTGTTAACTTTTTGGATTCTTGGATAAACTGCAATCATTGAATTGTGATGAAATTGAAGCAGCTGCAGGCGAATTGGTTGCTGAGTACAAGAATGATCTGGATCAAACACTTGGAGTGAACTAGTGCAGTTTGCAGCCTCTTTACTCAATTTCTCAAAGACGAAGATGTAGAGAAAGGGAGGGGCACTTCCTTTACAAGCTGTGATATACAAGGAATGTTGTAGATACATTTCCAAATGTTGAAATAAGTTGCGGATGTACTTGGTGCTCATGGTTACAAATGTTCTGGGAACGTTCTTCAGTAAACTGAAATGATCAAAAACAGACTTCATACTACAATGGGTCATGGCAGGCTTAGCACCTAAGCTTTGATGAGCATTGAATATGACATCTCAGAGAAAAAACTGACTTCCGGATTGATCAAAAAAACTTTGCAAAGGGCTAGATCTCGTAAAGTGCCACTGCCAGTTCTGTAATTAAAAGTAGCTACTGGTATTGTAATTAATTTTTTTTGCATTGTTTGGCAGATATATGGAAAATGTAAATAGGCATTCAAGATATTCAGACTAGTGTTTTAAACAGTAGCTATGCCTTACTTTGTTATAAATATAAATGATTATCAATCTCTTCTTATTGTATACATTGCTAAAGTTAATATACTTTCTCAAGTAGCTATGCTGATTGTTTTCAAAATGCTCCTAAAAGGCTAAAATAAAAAAATAAATCACCGGACCCCCAGTGCTCGGCATTAATACTTGTAAATTTTGTAATGAAAGGGGGCCCCACCACAGAGGCTGCCCAGGGGCCTCCACAGGTCTAAATCCGGCCCTGGCGGGGCCACAGGCGGTGATGGGGTGCTTGTGTAGGGCCATTGCGGGTGCGGCGGCGGCTGGCTGCAGGTAACTTGACCGGGCCTCAAAGGACGGCTGTGGTTGCAGGGCCGGATTAAAGGGGGGGCTACAGGTGCTGTACAGCACCCATGGCCCCCACCCCGAAAGGGGCCCCCCAACAAAAAGGAGCCTCCACGGTTTAAATTAAAAATAGTAGATATATCATGCAAAAGCAAATATACTACAAAAATATATCCCGAAAATTGTGTTGTATTATATATCGTATCTAATAGGCGGAAACCGATATATACAGTTAAAATTTTATCACACACAAATTGGTTACCTAAGTTTTGTGTTATTCGAATGCGGAGCGGACGATCGATCACAATGGTGGTTTGGGTATAGCCTTATCAAACGGCACCCTCAGTGGTTGGACGACAGCATCACCCCGGGAGGCGGGCACAAACCCCAGGCTAACACCCGGTACCCAGTCCTGCTGGGTGGAACAGGGGCTCGGGTTTTTAGAAGACGGCCCGTCTGTCTTCGCTCCCACCCGGGGATTCGAACCAGGGACTTCTCGTGTTGTGGCCGGGCGTGCTAACCCTACACTACGGAGTACCTTTGCAGCCCCGCTCGGCCGCTCCGCACGACTTCCCCCCCGCCCCCCGCTCGCCCCGCCCCGCTGCAAAGGTACTCCCGTAGTGTAAGGGTTAGCACGTCGGACCACAAACGAGAGTCCCGGTTCGATCCCCGGGTGGAGCGAAGCCAGACGGGCGTCTTCTTTAAAAACCCGAGCCCTGTCACCCCGCAGTGAATGGGCCGGGGTTAGCCCTGGGGTTTGTGCCCGCCTCCCGGGGTGATGGCTTCGGCCAACACTGAGGGGTGCCGTTGATAAGGCTATACCCCAAACACCATTGGATCGGATCGGTCGCTGAGCATTCGAATAACACAAAAACTTAGGTAACAAATTGTGTGTGATAAATTTTCTAACTTATATATCGGATTTTCCCGCCAGTATATACGATATATAATACAAACCACACTTTCGGGGGATTATTTTTTAGTAAGTTTGCTTTTATGATATATCTACTATTTATTAATTTTTAAACCGTGGACGGCGCCTTTTTGTGGGGGCCCCTTTCGGTGGGGGCCCTGGGGCTACGTACAGCCCTGTAGCCCACCCTTTAATCCGGCCCTGCAACCCACAGCCGTCCTTTGGAGGCCCAGGTCAGGTACCTGCAGGGCAGCGCCGCCGCACCCGCCAATGCGCCTACACAACGCACCCCAGCACCGCTTGGCCCCAGCCAGGGCCGGATTTAGACCTGTGGAGGCCCCTGGGCAGCCCTGTGTGGGGGCCCCCCTTTCATTACAAAATTTTACAAAGTATGAGATGCCGAGCAGCTGGGGGTCGGTTGATTTATTTTTTATTGTAGCCTTTTTAGAGCATTTTGAAACAATCAGCATATGCATAAATGAGAAAGTATATTAACTTTAGCAATTGTATACAATAGAGAAGAGATTGATTATCAGTTATATTTATATAGGGCAAAGTAAGCAATAGCACTGTTACAACACTCCGTCTGAATTATCTATGATGCATATTTCATTGTCCCAATATATCTGCAAATGAAAAAAATTAAATTTTACAATACCAGTAGATACTTTAATTACAGAACTGGCCCAGTGGCACTTTTACGAGATCTAGCCCTCTGCAAAGTGTTTGATCAAATCATGGAAGTCAGTTTCTCTGAGGATGTCATATCAATGCTCCATCAAAAGCTGGTGGCTAGCCTGCCATGACACATTGTAGATGAAGTCGTTTTTGATTCATTTCCATTTTACTGAAAGAACGTTCTCCAGAAACAATTTGTAACCATTGAGCACCAAGTCATCCGCAACATTATTTCAACAGTTGGAAAATGTATTCACAACATTATTGTATATAACAACAGCTGTAAAGGAAATCGCTGCCCTCCCATTTCTCTACATCTTCGTCTTTGAGAACATTGAGTAAAGAAGCTGCAAACTGCACTAGTTCAACTTTCCAAGTGTTGATCCAGATCATTCTTGTACTCAGCAACAATTTCGCTGCAGCTGCTCAATTTCATCACAATTCAATGATTGACAGTTATCCAAGAATCAAAAAGTTAACAGATTTCTTAATAGGCCTTTCCAAACCGTGATCCATGTGCCAACTCAGGAACGGATCATATTGCGGCGAAGTGAAATTCTGTATGCGAAATTGCTCTTGAATGAGAGGATGCTTCTTCAATCGTCCATAATCCAAGGATTGAGTAGCGACATTACGTTGCGCTTACGCGTGTCTGTAAATTATTCTCGGTTCCTGACAATTCTCCCTTTCTCCTCATAAACATGGAAGCGATTTCGTTTTATCAAGTACAAAACATTCAAGGATTCAACAATTGCGACTGCTTGTGTTCAACTCAAGTTTTGGGTCCTGCAAGGTGGCTGTGGCATCAACCTTACCAAGAATGTGCATGCCAAAAACAAAAAAAACAGCATAAATGGCTGTCCTAGCTTGCCCATCTTTTCAAGGAGGACCGCTGGCTTCATAACGAGTTTTTCCTCATCTCATTCTCATCACTAGTATTAAGCAACGTGCTTCACGGATTGGACATATCCTGGACAATTGCTTTTCACTGCAAACAGCGCGACAGGACCATCTTGTTGTAGAAATCATCTTGGACAGACACTGGGCCAGAAATTCTACAAGTTTCAGTAAATCGCTTAAAGAAGTGAATAACGCATGTGTAGAAGCTGTGAAGAACACATAAATGGCTCTAGAAAATAAATATGAGATAGCTGCTTGACAACATTCAGCCTGCAGCTTTTCCAACCAGGTTTTTAATGAGTGACCCTGCACAAAGTATCCAAACTGCATGATGATTTTTAGCTGCAGCTTGTCCGGCTTGCAACCATTGTATCTCCACCTCATAGATTCTGCATTATCATATGATGCCCACGACAATTTTTAATGTCAATATCATAGTCTGTTAGAAATTTCATCAAAACTGACAAACCTGTCTTGAGCCTTGTGTCCTTGATTTGGTAAACATTTTACAAATCTCTCTACAGGAGTATCATGTCCATGTATTCTGAAAGATCAGTGTTAGTTGATCAACATGACCTTATCAGGTGTGAAACGAGAGAAAATTGAGAATATTTGGGACAGCTTCACGTTGCAATTATTTATTGAGTATCATTTGCCTATTAGTCTTGATGATTTTTACAGTAGGTTGAAGATAAATAGTTTGTATGGCCACTGCCCCGACTGCATGATATGTATGTGTTGCCTGAGAAAATATCATGCACGCCAAAAGCTCTAAACATCCTAATAATTTCCATTATGAGGGACAGTCCATATTTCATTCATCTCTCGAAGAGCTAGGCCTTTGTCAATAAAATTTCAACACCTAACAGTCGTTTCAAAAAAGACTACACCATACTGCTCAACTTGATCCACTTGTGTTGTTAGCTTGAGTCTACACTCCAACTCTATGCACGACTTGTTGCTGGACAAAACTGCTTGAATGTGATCTTTTGATTGGTTCATGGGGACAGCAACCCTATTGGCGTGTCCAGTCACAGAACCCATCAGATGTGAACGAGATCTCAAAGCACCCATTAGCTTGCATAGACGCAGTGACCCGCCCATTTTCTGGAGATAGACATAGCCAAGAACGCTTTTGAAAAACTTCCCATTGATGCCTTCACGCTCAAACATACCTGGTTGCATTGCGAATGACATTTTTTGGTCTTTTTGGATTGCTGTAATTAGCTTCCCAAAAATGTTGCATTCACTGTGGTGGAGACTCTCAGCACCTTCTCTTTTTCTTCTGTTTTTCTTTTTACTTTTTGATCTAATCTATGTATCTATAGGATTCATCCACACCTGTGGATACACAGAAGCACAAGGAAAAGAGCAGAAGGATGGTACGAAAAGATATCACTAGGAGAAGGTAATGGTGGCCTTCAAACAAGGCGAGAAGAGTTCTCTGCAATGCATGTGATGGTCAGCCACATCTCTGCCTTTCATGTTTCAATGAAAAAATATGCCGCATACTAAGGAAAATGCATGGGAAATGGGAAAAAACGATTACACATTCGGATAATTCAAATGTTAGCGTTTTTTTATTTTGTTTACGGAACAAAATTTCGTGAGTTTTATGGTATTGCTTCTACAGTTAATTACTGCTGCAGTCTGACGGATTGTAATTTGCTTGTAAGATGAATACACCTTACAAGCTTTGTGTTACAAAGTTTTATATGCATTTGGAAGCATGTATTGTTATACATAATATTATCTTATCAATGAATCTAATTTCAAGTTTAATTTTTGCTTATATGCAAAGAAATGATTCGCATGTTTTATTTGATAATTGCTTTATTTTCATATTGATTATCAATGCTTATAAGGATCACATTATCATATGAAAACATTAATTAAAAAAAAAAAATGTGAACAAGGAAAAAGGGATTTTTGGCCTAATCATAATTAAACTAATTTACACAATTAGAATATTTTTTATTACTGTATATCGTTGCAAGACCTTTATAGCCATAAAAAGACAAAGTACATAAAAATTGGCTATGTACTTATGTTGCAAAAGTTTTTTTAAAAAGGGTTATTCGGGCCACGAATGTACCAATTCGCAAAGGAAGGGAAAGATCTGCTCGGACCACGGTGGCCCAATAGGCAGTTAATGTGTTAAAAATCCCCACTGTAGTGATATCCATTACGAGATACAACGCCACGTTTATCTGCGTGAGTGAAACATACACCTACGTCATTTCTGGAACACTCATGAAGATGTCACTTGCCTTGATAATTGCAGCACATATAGACCACTATTCAGTATGCTGTGCTTACCAGCCACACTCTGTGTGTATCATGGACACACCAGACAACAACATGGTAGAGAAATACTCACATGGAAAATCTGACAAAAATACTAAAAAAAATCACTCTCAAAACTCAGCCAACGGGTCGCTCCTAAACCCCTTAATCAGCTGACGTGTGACCGTCTTCATACCTAATATCTGTTAGAGGGAGACCCATCTCCAAACCTAGAAAGATCGGCTCATGGGCAACTCAAGCAACCACTAACCGCTAATAGGCAGTTGGATATAAGATAAATTATTAATTTGATTATAAAATTAAAGCCTCTTGATTGAAAAGATATTTATTATATAAATATACAAGGAAGTATTAAAGTAAATAAATAAAACGAACAAAAAAATATTAAATGTGGAGACCCAGGCCCCAGTTTGGAGATTGACCCATTTTGTGGGGGCCCCTGATGTGGGGCCCTGGACAGCATGCCCACTATGCCCACTCCTAAATCCGGCCCTGGCCCCAGCGCGGGCTACCATGGGCATGTCTCCGTCGCAGTTCGAGGCATGGGCCCGGAGGGAGGTGTTACAGTTCAAGGGCTGCGGCTGCGGCAGCGCCTCTGGCCGCAGGTTACGTTAGGGCTGCTATGTGATGGGGAGGTTCAGCAGTTGCTGGGGACGCCTGGTGGCGAGCATGCCACTACCCTATGATGTCGGACGAGGAAAGCGATCAGTTGTAGTGCAGGCGCGTCGTGTTGGGCCGAAGTGTCACAGTGGGGGAGTCTGGGGCAGATTTCTTTGAGTGACCCAGGAGCCTGGGGAAAGTTGGTGTTGTATTTGGTCAGGTGTAGAGCCAAAGCGGCGGGAGTGCGGAGTTTCGTTGCCCCCATTGTGCCGGTAATCTCAGGGATTTATGTAGCAAAGAAGTTAGTGATGGGGCTGGCGACCTACGCATGAAAACCGAGGTTCTGCGTGCCTACCCCAGTCACACAATGCAATTGACGTGATTAAGATGTGTGAGATGTTCGAGCGGCTGAGGAAGAAAACAGCTGCCAGCGCACGGCGCGGGCAGGCGTGTCTGTGGCGGCAGCGGAGGGCTAACTAAAGGAAGCTCTCCCACCGAGGTGGCGGCGGGGGGCCAGTCCGGATCTCCCAACAGAGAGGCGCCTCAGCCAGGCCTCAAATGACAAAAGCCTCACGAAAGGCTGCCGTAAAACCGTGGCCGCAGGTGGAGGGGAGAAAAAGTGTCCAGCCCTCTTCATCACCCGTCACAACCTGGCGGGAAAGACGGGCCACTTTCAGGAGCGTGTGGGGGGGGGGGCCCCGGTCCCAAACACGCGAGGCGTCCGGTGGGGCGGCTCCGGGGGACTGTCAGCAGCCTGAGGGTGGGTGTGTCGTTGCAGTGACTCACCGTGGGCCGCGCTCGAGGTGTTGGCGGTGGCTGGACACGGGCGCACAGGTGTGGGTTTCTGCGGGGTGCCACCTCATGGATGCTCTTGGCCTGTCCTCGAAGACGCTCCAGCGCCCCACCAGCAAATATCAGTCACCTCTGCCGGGGGCCATATCAACGGAGCTGGGCAGCAAGAAGTGTGAGTTCACGCTGGATCACGTTCAGCCAAGGAGGCAGTCCTGCACTTTGCTGATGGTGTACGTCAGCGTATTGTCACTGCAGGTGTGCAAGGAACTCAGCATTGTGCCCCCAAACTTTCCCAGGCATGTTGCCACAGGGGTGGTGTGACCGAGAAAGACACACCAGAAACCTCAGCCCGCTTCCACCCGTGTCCCCGTAGACCTTGACAGAGGAAACCGTGGACCGCTTAGAAAAGTGGCTTCTGGGGCACTTTGGGCGCACTGCGTTTGCTGTAGACCGCTCGCGCTACCAGAGATGTGTGGCCTCCCACCATATCACTGCGGCCGATGCGCAACCCTACGCAGTTCCTGCACCCGCCACGATCCCTCACCACTTCTTACGACGAAGTACGAAGGCAGCTTGATGAGGACGGCGGAGGGGCATCATCGCGCCTGTTCCGGTGGGGGAGCGACGGAAGTCGTGTGCGCTTGGTTGTGGTGCCCAAAAAGGACGGGCGGCCACGCAGGACTGGACTACCAGCGGCTCAAAGGGTGCCGCGTGAGACCCACCCCACACCCGCCCGCCCTTCGACATGATTACCAGCGTGCCGAAAACACACATTCTGACTGTGACAGACGTGTACTCGGGGGGTACCACCAGATCGCCCTCGACAAGGAGAGGCAAGCAGACTACAACGTTTATAACTCGTGGGGGCGATACCGCTACCTGCGCACCCCGATGGGACACTCGTGCCTCACAGCAGGACGTCTTCACCAAGCGCTTCGGACGGACGTGATCAACCGATGTTCCGAGGAAGCTGTAGTGCGTTAACGACACACTTGCTGCATGACCACACCATCGCCGAAGCCTTCTGGTACAGTATGGTATCCTGCAGGGACGTGTACAGAGAACGAGATCACGCTAAGGACGGGACAAATTTCACTTTGCAGGAAGAGGGTGACCTTCGCGGGCTATCTGCTGGGCGGGAGGGACTATCAGCCGAGTCAGGACCTCCTTAGCAGCATACGGAATTCCAGATGCCTGCAAAACCCTCCCTCACGGACGTCAGATCATGGTTCGGACTGGTAAATCAGGTAGCCCCTGTCCGACACAGCCCCCCTCGAGGAGCCGGTTCAGGAGCTTCTCAAAGCGGCCGTCGGAAAGGGGGTGTTACTGGGACAACCAGCTGCAGGCATATTTGAAAGCGACGAGAGAGGCCATAGGCAAGCTAGCAAGTGCGAGCTCAGGTTACTAAGGACGTCACACCCCCCCCAAAACCCAAGGGGGGGGGGGGGGGTGGCCCACCGCAGTCTTTACGGACTACAGTCGCTTCGGGCTCAGCTTCTTGGTCATGCCAGCTAGTACTGTGGAGTGCGTGTCACAGGAGTCACCCTGTGTGCAAAGGGAGGGTGGAAACCGGCATTGTGTGGCGCCGCCACTAACGGCAGCGGAAAAGAACTATCAACGCTGCTGGGGGAGAAGCTTCGCAATTCGCTGGTGGCATGAAAAAGGCGCGCCTCTTCCTCCTGGGCATGCATGAACCTCACCTTCGTCACCGACCACGGGTGTCACCAAGATCTCAAGGATAAGGAGCTGAAGACATCAGCAACCCACGCATACTAAAACCTCAAGGAGAAAACGCTGATGTCCACGTTTCCGTGTGACAGTACATGAAGGGCAAGGCCAATGTGTGGACAGACACTCTTCCAGGTAACGCCTGCTGCATGGCGAGCGGACGAGACAGACCTAGCTGAGAGGAGGAGAGGAGATGTGTGCCTTGTCGCTGCAGCTACAGCCCGTGCGCCTGGAGGGTGATGACGGGCCATCGTGGATTCGACAGAGTTCAAGAGGAGGCCTGCAGGGACGACGATACCGACTGTTGAGTGAGCGAGTTATCTGCAGGGGGATTGGGCGGACTACATGGATGCAGAGCCTCTCGCTCTTCGCCCTTCTACAGAATGAGGCCGCCGCAACCTATCGTGCCAGGGGCGACGTCGTCACATACTCAGTGACGTGGGGGAGACTGCGGTTGGGATTCGGCAGTCCCTCCATCGTGCAGTGCTCGATATAACCTCCATTGCAGGGCACCAGGAGAGGGAACTCCATGCTCCGCAGGGCCAGACAGTCGGTCTGTACGGCGGGCATTGACGCTGAGGTAGAGCAGCGGCGGCGTCACTGTCAACTGTGCGAGCACCATGGCCCCCCCTCCCATCCCGCCGAGACTCTCCTGCCCACGCCAGCACCTGAGTACCCTTCCAGCAGGCCACGGGGACCTATTTCAGCTCAAAAACGGTAATACTTACCTCACCTACGCCGACAGACTGACTGGCTGGCTGGAGGTAGAGCACTGCCCGGCGGGTGCTGCTCTCCAAGCACTAGGCTTAATACCCGCGTTTAGAAGCTGGTTCAGGAGATTCGGCATCCCTGAAGTGCTGTCGTGCGATGGCTGGTACCAGCCTGGTGAACAAGGGAGGCAAAAAAACGTTCTTCACCGCCTGGCACGTAAACGCTGCGGGTTGTCGTCCTCGCACGTCCCACAGTCTAACGGGCGAGCAGAGGCGCGAGTTGAAGTAGGCCAAGAGAATCCTCGGGGACAACATCTCTGCCGGGGGCTCGCTCGCTCCGGACGCGGCAGCAAAGGCCCCCTTCCTGCAGTACCTCCAACACGCCATGCAGAGCACGGATGCGTCCCCTGCCCAGCTGCGTGAGACGGCAGCTGAGCGATTCCGTGACCCGCTGCGAGAAGGAACTACAGCGTCAGCAACAAAATGGGCGAGGATGCGGAGGGCAGAGGGCGGGCCATGGCGCACAACAGGAGATTTAGCGGCGGAGTGAGGTGGAACCAGATGCCCCACGATTGCCGCTCCACTCGCTCAGTCAGTGGGTCCGGGTGCAGAAGAACCAGAAACGGGGCGATGACGCTCAGGCGTCATCGTAGATACGGTCTGGCCCGAGGCAGTAAATGGTGAAGCTGGATGGCAGCGGGCAGAATCTCCCTTCACACCTGCGCCACCTCACCCGCTCCCGCCTGCCTGACAACTCGGCGACTGACCCTGCCGGCAGGAGGGTCCATTCACGACAGGACATCAGCGCATGCCCTAGCAGGGCAGGCCGCGCGCGCCAGGAAAGGCCCTCAACTACAGGATATGTGCCTTAGTAACGTCCAGACCATTTCATCATATTCCTGATTTGATATAGTTAGGACGTATATCCGTTATCGAGTGTATAACAATATGTTGTCAACTTTTTGCATCCAGTTCAGCCATTTTTTAAATAATCCGCAATCAAAATCTGTAAATTCCCGAGGCTTCGAAAACGCTGCTGGCAATTGGCAGACGATGCGCCACGGCTCGGTGACGTAAGAGGACGGAAGAGGCTCCTCTCCGCGCCTGATCAGAAGCACGTAAACACAAGAGATAAATATAGTAAATGAAGATTTTTGGGTGTTTCTGATTGAGTTTTTGCGATATGGCCCCATGAATGCATCTTTTATGGGTGCAGCAAAGACAGCTATGCTTTCGAGAAAAAAGTTTGCAAACGTTTCCGACTGATACCCCCCGACAACGTTAAATTGTGTTGAAAAGATTTAGTGCCGGCGAACTAGGGCAGATTTGAACGGGAAGTTGAACTGGCAAGGAGTTGTAGTGAACACTCACCAACACACACACAACACACACACACACACACACACACACACCCACACACACCACACACACACACAACACACACGCCACACACCACACACCCCCCCCCAAAAAAATACTCACCACACACACTCACACACGGACACACTCCACCGGATGTGTTGTGTTGCTGTGGTCACCACCATCACTAATCACCAAATTGTTGTGTGTCAGGGGGTTGTGTGTTTGTACGGGGTTGTTGTGTGTAAGGGGTTGTTGGGTGTAAGGGGTTGTGTTGTGTAAGGGGTTGTGTGTAAGGGGTTGTTGTGTGTAAGGTGTTGTTGTGTGTAAGGGGTTGTGTGTGTTAAGGGGTTGGTGTAAGGGGCGTTTGTATGTGTGTTAGGGGTTGTGTGTGTAAGGGTTGTTGTGTGTAAGGGGTTGTTGTGTGTAAGGGGTTGTTGTGTGTAAGGGGTTGTTGTGTGTAAGGGGTTTTGGTTTGGTGTGTAAGGGGGTGTTGTGTGAAGGGGTTGTTGTGTTAGGGTTGTTGTGTGTAAAGGGGGTTGTTGTGTGTGTTAAGGGGTTGTTGTGTGTAAGGGGGTGTTGTGTGGGTCACCACCTATACGCCGCCGTCCCCATGCGGCCGCCCCGCCCGTATGATCCACATATTAGAGAGGGCAGTCGCGCAGAGCAAACTATTGTATATACGTATATGTTTATGTACGTTATGTTTAACCTATATAAACTATATGTTAAACATAAGAATGGTCATAAGTTTTACTAACCCTACCTCACTATAACCATAACATTACTAACCTAACTAACATAACCTAACCTAACCTTACTATAACCCCCTAAAAGCTACTACCTAACCTCACTATAAGTTATAACCTAACCCACTATAACCCCTTAAAAGTCTACTAACCTACCATTACTATAACCCCTAAAAGGTAATTATATTGCCGTAGGCGGCCGCACGGGGCCCACTGGACCGCATGGGGATACACCGTTGTGTGTAAGGGTTGTTGTGTTAAGGGTTGTGTGTGTAAGGTGTTTGTTGTGTGTAAGGGGTGTTGTTGTGTAAGGGGTTGTTGTGTGTAAAGGGTTTGTTGTGTGCTATAAGGGGTGTTTTGTGTAAGGGGGTGTTGTGTGTAAGGGTTGTTGTGTGTAAGGGGGGTTGTTGTGGTAAGGGGGTTGTTGTGTGTAAGGGGTTGTTGGGAGGGGGTTGTGGTGTGTAAGGGGATTGTTGTGGTAAGGGGTGTTGTGTGTAAGGGGTTGTTGTGTGTAAAAAAAGGGGTTGTTGTGCCGCTAACATCTGTCGTTCGCTCGGTAGTCTGGCTGAGGTTCGTTTTTTCCTCATAGTATACGCGAGCCAAGCGTCATTTATTTCGGTATCAGATTGAGCATCGGACTCTCGATCTGTACAGCGACAGGATTTTCACTGTCTGACACCGAAGTACAATCACTCATCATACATTATGCGCAGGTGCCAGACAGATGTTTACATTGGAGCGTTCCTCCTCTGACTCACAATAACATTCGAAGCCGGTTGGAGGGAAGATTTTTTTTTCGCGCGTTTTTGACCAAGTCGTGTTTTTACTGAAATAAGGGCCTGGAAATCAATGATTTTTGGTGGATTAGTGTTTTGAATGTAATTCAACCATAATTAGACAAAAAAAATGGGTCTGGACGATTACTTTAAGTGTCATATTGTTTTACTCCTTAGCAGTCTAATTATTTCCTATCCATTTTTAAAGGATTGGAAAACGTGTTTTATGTGTCATCCCAAGGGGGATTTGTCTGCAATGGAAGGGGGTGGTTGGAGTTTAATAAAGACCAGTCTTCCTTTCAAGAAGTCAGAAGTGGAAGTCTGGCAGACTCTTATGGACGAGCAGAGCATGACAAGTCCTTCCCTCATCAGCAGTGCCATGGCTGATTTGCTGGCTGGGCCAAAAATCCCGGAACAGCTTTCTCTCAGAGACGATATAGGGAGTTCCTGGAACTCTCGCTGATCTTCCTTGGGGAATTCCACAACGCGAGTCCGGTTCCTTGCTCCTGGGCCTATGCACCATGCGCGTTGGATGTCAAAGGTGATCTATTCAATGAAAGTCTGGATCACAATTCAAGTTGACACCCAAGGAAGAGGCATCCCTTCGGCGCATGTCAGTATTTGCTTAAATGGTGTATGTGAAGGCCTGGACTGAGGCACCATTTTCAGCATCTGCTCCCGCAATGACCTGGCTCTACTTAGACGCTTCATGCATATTATGCTGTGGACAAAGCAGCTGCCAAGCCCGCTCTGGCCAAGTTTAGCTCCCATTTATGGTATCTTTCTGAGGAGTTGGTGGCCCTCAGCTTTTTTGACTCCAACGTCCCCTCTGCCACCAAGCGCCTGATGGTACAGGCCATGAGGGAGCGACCTGCAACCAAGAATCCTCCTAAACGGATTATTCTCAGTCCCAATGCCATCCCTGGAAGCACATTGGAGGACTTTGTTTCAAAGGGAACAGTGACCTTCTTTAAAAGAAGTTGGGGCTCCCAATGGAATTCCTCTCCATGTACCCTGAGTGCTGGACATCTCGAGAGGACTTTCAAAAGGCAACAGTCACTATCCAGTCCACCCTCGTCGTAAATGACAGTGCTTAAAGGGGAGTTGCCCTCATTCAGGAATACAACCGAAAACTGACCCATGATGAGGACCAGCTTCAGTTCCTGCTTCAGGTTGTGGCAGAACACCGCAAACAGTTCCCCGACAGCAAGAAGTGCACACTTCTTGGGCAACAATGAGAGGCATGACACTGACAGTCTGACACCCCCATCCGTACTATTGAATATGGGGTGAAATTTCATGTTCATTGTGCAACCCCTAAATATATTTCATATTTTTTAATATTTTGTTTCTAGAGTTTCTGAACGGAAACAAACAACTTTGAGGGGTAGGACATAAACAATTAAAGATTTTTTTTTTTTGCCATTTATAAGGACCACCCTACAGTCACACCCACCACCAATTTAATAGCAAACAGGCAGATTATGATAGCTAAGTGTCCTAGGTAACAGAACAACTCCATTTAAGGTTGTTCAGACACTTGTTTTATATATTTTATTGATTTGTTAAAATTTATTTAACTAAAATCTACTTTTTTAACATACCGTTTCCATAGAAATGTCCATTTGGGGGAGGCGGTAGCAGAGTGGTTAGTGTCTCCGAGTGGCGTTCTCGGTGACCCGAGTTCGATCCCGAAGATAACAAAAATCTTTCTGCACCGTCGAGGGGACTAAGAACACCTACATGCCCTGCCCATTAACTCTACCTTCGATTGCGAGTGCATTGGAGGACACAGGGGGGCGGCATGATACTCTAATCACAGGCGTCACTATAAAATTCCTGCCTGCGCCACCACGGGCGAGAGCCAACCATCACAGCCCTTAAGTGAACCTCCAGAGAGCCTACCATCCGAGCCTTAGAAGGCACTGCCTACAGGCGCTATAGGCCACGACGTAAACAAAATTATAAAACAATAAATAGAAACGGCCATTTCTTTACAGGATCGAGACCTCAAATGACTCCAATTTTTATTGCAATCAAACGGGCAGCTCAAAATACATACAATGAGATGCTTACAATGTGTTTTTATGTTGTTAAATTACAGATATAGACCCTCTATGACATTTTCTTAAATTCGGAAATTTCTTGATTCGTTACCATGGTAACAGCCCTAGCGGCCACACCCACAACCAACTTTAAGGCAAACAAGCAGATTCTGATAGCTGAGGGTTCTAGCTAACGAAAAAAAAACATTTAAATTGTGCCTAAGGGGGGGGACCTTTTCGGCTTTTGGCCCATGGACTATAAGGCAAGGATGCAACGCACTCTCCGCCGAAAATTTGTTTTGTCACGAGTTTGACGTTCATCGCAGGTTTTGACCACCTACATATTTTTGCATTGGGACGTGCCACATACCATGATAAGCGGAAAACTGTGCTGATTCCGAGACTGTGAATGAAAATTTAATGCAAGCAAAATTACAGGAATAAGAAGGAGTTGAATAAAAAAAGGTGCAAGAAAAAAAATATTTATACACGATTTCATTTTGCTCTCATTATCTTATTATAGGTATAGTTTACTGTAATTTTTATACATTCTTGATATGCACTAATGTCGCGTGAAGATGATGGTATGTTCAGTTGTCCTAAATATCATCTGGTAGTATGATAATACCGTGTAATAGTACATTTTAGTGTGGGCGAAGCACCCTCGGTGACACTTGTCTAGTCGCTTCACCCGTCGCCCGCCCGCCCAACCAACACACACAACACAACATTTCTATCGCCAGCATTTAACACCCTAGTGCCACATTTAGTCTTCCACGATCGATTCATACACACCTTGCAACACTATTATTACGTAAACACCAATTATTACGTTGTAGGAACTGAAACAAGGCTGTATTTGCCTTCTAAACAGAAGATGAATGTCTGTCAAAGGCCAACAGCAGCTCACTAAGGCATGGTCAGACCATGCCTTAGTTTTCAGCTCCTTTAGCGGTGCCACTAAGGCGGCATTCTCGACTGAGCATAGCGGTGGGAGGGCAGTTTGCCTTACCACAGGCGCCCTTGTGGATAGGGCACCCTAGCTCGCTCTCAGCATCTGGCCCCGGATCAAGAGCTGTGGGGGCCCTATATTCGCACGAAAAGTAAGCACTTTTGTGGGTATTTTGAGGCCTATGTTTGGCAAAGAACTATCAATGCATAGACTGGTATTCAGAGATAAAGGATGAAACAGAGACAGGCAAATATGTTTTGGTTTTGTAGCTTGCCAATGTTTTTAATATTACTGCTTAAAGCTAATATACATAGGTAGAGATGGAAGAGTTGTAAAAAGACTGTAGGCCTACTTATTAATTTAACTTACACGCCCGAGAGTACAAGAAATATGATTAAAAAAAAGAAGTATATATATATAAGACTGGATCTTAACTCACCATCCATGCGCACTGCGTACTGTTGCTCACAGACAGGCACCGTCATACAAACTCTTAACTGAAGTCAGTAATTTCTTTTCAACTGCATAAATATATATATTTTTCTAAAATATAAAAATATATAGTAAATACAGCAGCTTGCAAAATTATATTCCGTAAGCATCAAAGAAGATTTTACTATATATTTTCATTTAGATCAATTATTTACATGAACAATGCAGGTTTACGTACTTTCTAACTGGCAAATGTTTCAATTACTGTTTGAAAATCCATTTCACGAAGGATATCACTTTCAATGCTCATTATAGCAAACCATGAGAGACGACTCTGACTCATTGATGTTCTTAGTCTGTTCTTTATTATTTTCATCATGGAAAATGATCTTTCACCACTACAGTTGGTCACCATTAATACTAAGTAGATTCTCAACAGTATTTCAACATTGCGAAAAGTTGCCTGCAAGCCACTATCAAGTATAATTTTGTAGAAGTAGAGTTCTTTTGGCCATGGGATACTTTCACTGTACTCTTTTATGTGCTGTTTTACAAATTCAGCAAAATGAACTAGTTCATCTTCGAGACTGGCCTCTAGGTCCTTTTTGTAAAAATTCACAAACTAGCTGCTGCTGAACTGATCTCGTCAGCATTCCATATCTTCCAGGCGACTGAGGAATCCAAAACGCTCACATACATATCATAAGCAGCTATTCTGTCATCAGAGATTGGACAAATGGTCAATAACTGAATGAAGCTGTTTGTACGAAACTTTGCCTTCGGACTCATCTGGGCAATCCTCATGCTTTAAAGGTTGCTTAGGTTAGGTTAAACAGGGTTGGATAAGTAAGTGTTGGGGTTTTACCCCTCATTTTCATTAGGAATGGAATTAGGAGAGGTCCGGTTCATGGGCAAGGTCGGTTATACCTACCCATCCTTTTCCTTCAATTAACGGTTATTATGGTTGGGCAGCCTATTTCTATTCAAAAAATATGCTCTATTAGTTACCTACCTTATATTATATTGTGGCTGTTTGGGAGCAGGACGACAGGATAAGACAACTTTAAAATGCAATTCAACAGTACCAAATGTAAAATGTTCAATATAATTCACAGCTGGGCACTGCCTAATACCGCACTTTTCCCTGACAAACCCCATGGAGGTATACTTATTATGCTCCATGGACTAAACAACATTAACAATTGTTGTAAACAAGCAATGGTGTGTTTTGAAACTCCGAATCGAGTGTTGCCATATTCCATATGGAGATTTTTAAGAGTGCTAGTTTTGCCGATTCTTCTACACTGAAACAAAATTTCGCTAGGGAGCACTACAGACAAAATAAATTTTCCTTAAAATTTGGCAGTGGTCTTCAAAACCCATTTATATATAGAGTAAAATGCAAATCAGTACCCGGGCCGAGGCAGACGGAGGTGAAATAAACTAAGTTTAGCGGAAAATCGCTGTATCACATCGCTAGACAGTCGCCGAGTCAGCAACACTTAGCATGTGGATACCTGCAAAGGTACTCCGTAGTGTAAGGGTTAGCACGCTGGGCCCCACAACCGAGAAGTCCCGGGTTCGACCCCCGGGGTGGAGCGAAGACAGAGGGGCGGTCTTTTTAAAAAACCCGAGCCCCTGTCCACCCAGCATGAATGGGTACCGGGTGTTAGCCGGGGGTTTGTGCCCCGCCTCCCGGGGTGATGGCTTCGGCCAAACACTGAGGGGTGCCGTTGATAAGGCTATACCCCAAACCAATTGGATCGGATCGGTCGCTGCCGCATTCGAATAACACAAAACTTAGGTAACAAATTGTGTGTGGTAAAATTTTTAACTGTATATATCGGATTTCCCGCCTATTATATACGATATATAATACAACAAAATTTGGGGATATATTTTTGTAGTATAGTTTGCTTTTCATGATTAATCTACTATTTATTAATTTAAAACCGTGGAGGCTCCTTTTTGTGGGGGCCCCCTTTCGGTGGGGGCCCTGGGGCTACGTACACCCCCTGTAGCCCCCCTTTTAATCCGGCCCTGCAACCAAGCCGTCCTTTGGAGGCCCAGGTCAGTTACCTGCAGCCAGCCGCCGCCGCACCCGCAATGGCCTACACAACGCACCCCAGCACCGCCTGTGGCCCCAGCCGGGGCCGGATTTAGACCTGGGGGAGGCCCCTGGGCAGCCTCTGTGTGGGGCCCCCTTTCTTTAAAAAATTTTACAAAGTATGAGATCCCGAGCAGCTGGGGGGTCCGGTGATTTTTTTTTTTATTTTAGCCTTTTTAGGAGCATTTTGAAACAATCAGCATAGCTAAATTGAAAAAGTATTTTAAAACTTTAGCAATGTATACATAGAGAAGAGATTGATTATCAGTTATTTATAAGCAAAGTAAGAAATAGCTACTGTTTACAAACACTAGTCTGATTATCTATGAGCATATTTACATTTTCCATATATCTGCAAATGAAAAAAAATTTAATTTTTACAATACCATTAGCTACTTTTAATTACAAAACTGGCAGTGGCACTTTACGAGATCTAGCCCTTGCAAAGTTTTTGATCAAATCATGGAAGTCAGTTTCTCTGAGGATGTCATATTCAATGCTATCAAAGCTAGGTGGCTAAGCCTGCCATGACACATTGTAGTATGAAGTCTGTTTTGATAAATTTTCATTTTACTGAAAGAACGTTCTCCAGAACAATTTGTAACCATGAGCACCAAGTACATCCGAAACCCATTATTTCAACATTTGGAAATGTATCTACAACATTCTTGTATATAACACTTGTAAAGGAATGTGCCCTCCCTTTCTCTACATCTTCGTCTTTGAGAAATTGAGTAAAGAAGGCTGCAACTGCACTAGTTCAACTCCAAGTGTTTGATCCAGATCATTCTTGTACTCAGCAACCAATTTCGCTGCAGCTGCTTCAATTTCATCACAATTCAATGATTGCAGTTTATCCAAGAATCCAAAAAGTTAACAGATTTCTTCATAGGCCTTCACCGTTGATCCAGTGAACTCAGGAAACTGATAAATTGCTGGAAGGAAATTCGTATGCGAAATGCTTCTGACTGAGAGTGATGCTTCTTCAAATCGTCCATAATCCAATGGATTGAGTAGGACATACGTTGGCGCTTACGCGGGGTCTGTAAATATTCCTCGGTTCCTGATAATTCTTTCCCCTTTTTCTCCTCAAAAACATGGAAGCGATCTCTTTTTTCACGAAACAAAACATTCCAAGGACTTCAACATTGCGACTGCTGTGTTCAACTCAAGTTTTGGGTCCTGCAATGCGTGGCTTGTTGGCATCAACTCTACCAAGAATGTCATGCCAAAAAAACAGCATAAATGGCTGTCTCTAGCTTGCCCATCTTTTAAAGGAGACCGCTGGCTTCAAAACCCGATTTTTCTCATCTCATTCTCATCACTAGTTATTTTAAGCAAGTGCTTCACGGATTGGGACATATCCTTGGACAATTGCTTTCACTGCAACAGCTCGACAGGACCATCTTGTTTAGAAATCCTCTTTGGTACAGACACTGGGCCAGATTCTACATTTTTCAGTAAATCGCAAAAGAATTGCATAACGATGTGTAGAAGCTGTGAAGAACACATAAATGGCCTCTAGAAAATCATAATATGAGATAGCTGCTTGACAACTTTCCAGCTGCAGCTTTTCCAACCGGGTTTAATGAGTGACCTGCACAAAGTACCCAAAACTGCATGATGATTTTTTTAGCTGCAGCTTTGGCTTGCAGACCATTGTATCTCCCACTCATAGATGTTGCATTATCATATGATTGCCCCCCGAAAATTTTTTTTAATGTCAATATCTAGTCTGTTAGAAATTTCATCAAACCTTCAAACATTTCTTGAGCCTTGTGTCCTTGTTTTTGGTAAACAATTTTACAAATCTCTCTACAGGTGTATCATGCTCCATTATCTGAAGATCAGTGTTAGTTGATCAACATGACCTTCATCAGGTGTTAATCGAGAGAAATTGAGTAATATTTTGACAGCTTTATACGTGCAATTATTTCCTTGAGTACTTCATTGCCTATTAGTCTGATGATTTCTTCACAGATGGTTGAAGATAAATAGTTTGTAGGCCACTGCCCCGACTGGCATGATTATGTATGTGTTCCCTTTGAGGAAATCATCATGCACGCCAAAAGCTCTAACAATCCTAATAATTTCCATTATGAGGACATTCAATTATTTCATCATCTCCTCGAAGAGCTGGGCCCTTTTTTTTCACATAAAAATTTCAACACACTAATCAGTCGTTTCAAAGACTACACCAATACTGCTCAACTTATCCACTTGTGTTGTTAGCTTTGAGTCTACACCCCCAACTCTCATTGCAGACTTGTTGCTGACAAAACGGGTTTTGAATGTGATTTTTTGATTGTTCATTGACAGCAACCCTATTGGCTTTGTTTTCCAGTCACAAACCCTCAGATGTGAACTGAGATCTCAAAGCACCCATTAGCTTGCATAGAAGCAGTAGACCCGCCCCATTTTCTGGAGATAACATAGCCAAAAACCCGCTTTGTAACTTCCCCATTTCGATTTCCTTCGCTCAAACATACCTGGTGTGCATTTGCGACTGACATTTTTTGCGTCTTTTTGGATTGCTGAATTAGCTTCCAAAAATGTTGCATCACTGGGGTTTGGAGATTTCTCAGCACCTTTCTCTTTTTTTTCTGTTTTTTTTTTACTTTTTGATCTATCTATGTATGTATGGATCATCCAAAACCTGTGATACACAAGGAAGCACAGGAAAAAGATGCAGAGGATGTTACAAAAAGATATCATAGGAGAAGGTTTACATGGTGGCCTCAAACAAGGCTAGAAGAGTTCTTCTGCAATGCATGTGATGGTCCAGCCACATCTCTGCTTTCATGTTTCAATGAAAAATATGCCTCATACTAAGGAAAATGCATGGGAAATTGGGAAACATTACACATTCGGATAATTCAATTTAGCTTTTTTTTTTTTTGTTTACGTAACAAATTTCGTGAGTTTTATGGTATTTTCTTCTACAGTTAATTACTGCTGCATTATGACTGATTTTTAATTTGCTTGTAAGATAAATACACCTTACAAGCTTTGTGTTACAAAGTTGTATAGCATTTTGGAAGCATGTATTGTTATACATAATATTTCTTATCATGCATCTAATTTCAATGTTTAAATTTTTTTGCTTTATATGCAAAGAATGTATTCGCATGTTTTATTTGATAATTGCTTTATTTTCATATTGATTATAATGCTTATAGGATCACATTATCATATAAAAACATAATTAAAAAAAAAAAATTGATGAAAAAGGAAAAAGGATTTTGGCCTAATCATAATTAACTAATTTACACAATTATGAATATTTTTTATTACCTGATATCGTTGCAAAGACATTTATAGCCATAATAAATACAAATGTACATAAAAATTGGCTATGTACTCATGTTTGCAAATTTTTTTAAAAAGGGTTATTCGGGCCACGAATGTACCAATTCGCAAAGAAGGAAAGATCTGCTCGGTACACCGGTGGCCCATAGGCAGTTAATGTGTTAAAATCCCACTGTAGTGATCATCCATACGAGGGATACAACGCCACTTTTTATGTAAACAACACTTACGTCATTTTGTGAATATGATTTTCACTTTCATTACTTCTTTCATCACATATAGACATATCTCAGTATGCTGTGCCTTACCAGCACACTCTTTGTTTTTCCCATGGACACCATAAATCTTTTAATTGGTAGCGAAATATTACATGGAAAATGAACAAAATACTAAAAAACTCACCTCAAATCAGCCCGGGTCGCTCCTTAAACCCCTTAATCACTGAGTGTGCCGTTTTCCTAATATCTGTTAGAGGGAGACCATTCTAACCCTAAAAATATGGCCATGGGCAATAAAGCAACACTACCGCTAATGGCAGTTGGATATAAGAAAAATATTAATTTGATTAAAAAATTAAGGCCTCTTGATTAAAAGATATTTATTATATAAATATACAAGGAATATTAAGTAAATAAATAAATACGAACAAAAATTATAATATGTGGAGACCCCAGGCCCCCGTTTTGGGCAGATTGCCCCATTTTGTGGGGCCCCCGATTGTGGGGGCCCCTGGACAGCTGCCCACTATGCCCACTCCTAAATCCGGCCTGGCCCCAGCGAGGGCTACCATGGGCATGTCTCCGTCGCGTTCGAGGCATGGCCCGGAGCGTGAGGTGTTACAGTCAAGGCTGCGGCTGGGCACGCCTCTGGCCGCAGGTTACGTTAGGCTGCTATGTGATGGTGAGGTTCAGCAGTGCTGGGACGCACTGGTGGACGAGCAGGCCTACCCTATGATTCGACAGAGGAAGCGATCAGTGTATTTTCAGCGCGTCGTTGTTGGGCCGAAGTGTACAGTGGGGGCGGGCAGATTTCTTTGAGTGCACCCAGGAGCCTGGGGAAAGTGTGTGTTTGTATTTGGTCAGGTGTAGAGCCAAAGCGCGGAGTGCGAGTTTCGTTGCCCCCATTGTGCCGGTAATCTCAGTGATTTATGCTAGCAAGAAGTTAGTGATGGGGCTGGCCGACCTACGCATGAAAACCGAGGTTCTGCGTAGCCTACCCCAGTCACACAATGCAATTGACGTGATTAAGATGTGTGAGATGTTCGAGTCGGCTGAGAAAACAGCGGCAGCGCACGGCGCGGGCAGGCGTGTGGCGGCAGCGGAGGGGCTAAAGGAAGCCTCTCCCACCGAGGTGGCGGCGGGGGCCAGTCGGATCTCCCAACAGAGAGGGGCCTCAGCCATGGCCTCAAATGACAAACGCCTCACGAAGTGCTGCCGTAAAACCCTGGCCGCAGGTGCGGAGGGGGAAAAAGTGTCCAGCCCTCTTCATCACCTGTCACAACTGCGGGAAGACGGGCCACTTCAGGTGCGTGTGCCGGTCCCAAACACGCAGGCGTCACGGTGGGCGGCTCCGGGGGACTGTCAGCCAGCCTGAGGGTGGGTGTGTCGTGCAGTGACTCACCGGGCGGGGCTCGAGGTGTTTTGGGGGTGGCTGACACGGGCGCACAGGTGTGGGGTCGCGGGGTGCCACCTCATGGATGCTCTTGGCTGTCCTCGAAGACGCTCCAGCGCCCCACCGCAAAAAATCAGTCACCTCGCCGGGGGCCATATCAACGGGGCTGGGCAGCAAGACGTGTGAGTTCACGCTGGATCACGTATCAGCCAAGGGGGCAGGGCCTGCACTTTGCTGATGGTGTACGTCAGCTGTATTTTTCACTGCAGGTTTTGCAAGGAACTCAGCATTGTGCCCCCAAAAATTTCCCAGCATGTTGCCAACAGTGGGTGGTGTGACCGAGAAAGACACACCAGAAACCTCAGCCCCCTCCACCGTGTCCCCGTACGAGCTGACAGAGGAAAACGTGGACCGCTTAGAAAAGTGGCTTCTGGGGCACTTTGGGCGCACTGCGTTTGCTGTAGACCGCTCGCCGCTACCAGAGATGTGTGGGCCTCCCCACCATATTCACCTGCGGCCCGATGCGCAACCCTACGCAGTTCATGCCCCCCCCACGATCCCTCCCACTTCTACGACGAAGTACGCAGGCAGCTTGATGAGGACGTGCGGAGGGGCATCATCGAGCCTTTTCCGGTGGGGGAGCCGACGGAGTCGTGCTCGCGCATGTTGTGGTGCCCAAAAAGGACGGGCGGGGCCCCGCAGGACTGTGGACTACCCGCGGCTCAACAAGGCGTGCCGCCGTGAGACCCACCACCCCCCGCCCTCCTTCGACATGATTACCAGCGTGCCGAAACACACATTCTAGACTGTGACAGACGTGTACTCGGGGTACCACCAGATCGCCCTCGACAAGGGGAAACAGCAACTCACAACGTTTATAACTCCGTGGGGGCGATACCGCTACCTGCGCACCCCGATGGGACACTGTGCCTCACAGGACGTCTTCACCAACGCTTCGACACGTGATCACAGATGTTCCGAGGAAGCTGTATGCGTTAACGACACACTGCCCGCATGACCACACCATCGCCGAAGCCTTTCTGGTACACGTATGGTTTCCTGCAGACGTGTACGAGAAGAGATCACGCTAAGGCCGGACAAATTTCCCCTTTTGCAGGAAGAGGGTGACCTTCGCGGGGTATCTGCTGGGCTGGGGGGACTATCAGCCGAGGGCAGGACCTCCTTAGCAGCATCACAGAATTCCAGATCCTGCAAAACCCTCCCCCACAGACGTCCGATCCTGGTTCGGCTGGTAAATCAGGTAGCCCCTTTCCTGACCACAGCCCCCCTGATGGAGCGTTCAGGGAGCTTCTCAAGCGGCCGTCCGGAAAGGTTGTGTACTGGGACAACCAGCTGCAGGCCATATTTAAAACGACGAGAGAGGCCATAGGCAAGCTAGCAAGTGAGAGCCTCAGGTACTAAGACGTCACACAGCCCACCGCAGTCTTTACGGACTACAGTCGCTTCGGCATCAGCTTCTTGGTCATGCAGCAGTACTGTGAGTGCGTGTCACAGGAGTCATCACCCTGTGTTGCAAGGGCGGGTGGAAACCGGCCTTGTGTGGCAGCCGCCACCTAACGGGAGCGGAAAAGAACTACTCAACGCTGGAGGGAGAAGCTCTCGCAATCGCCTGGTGCATGAAAAAGGCGCGCCTCTTCCCCCTGGGCTGCTGAACCTCACCTTCGTCACCGACCACCGGGTGCTCACCAAGATCTTCAAGGATAAGGGGCTGAAAGACATCAGCAACCCCCGCATACTAAACCTCAAGGAGAAAACGCTGATGTACACGTTTCCGTGTAAGTACCTGAAGGCAAGGGGCCCAAATTTTGTGGCAGACACTCTCTCCAGGTACCCGCTGCTGCATGGCGAGCCGGACGAGACAGACCTAGCTGAAGAGGGGAGATGTGTGCCTTCGTCGCTGCAGCTTTCAGCGTGCGCCCTGGAGGGTGATGACGGGACCATCGTGGATTTCGAAAAGAGTTCAGAGGAGGCCTGCAGGGACACGACTACCCACTGTTGCGTGAGCGAGTATCTGCAGGGGATTGGGCGGACTACATGGATGCAGAGCCTCTCGCTCTTCGCCCTTTTTACAGAATGGGCCCCAACCTATCGTGCCAGGGCGACGTCGTCACATACTCCAGTGACGTGGGCACTTGCGGTTGGTGATTCCGGCGTCCCTCCTCGTGCAGTGCTCGATAAACCCCCATGCAGGGCACCAGGGGAGAGGGGCTCCATGCTCCGCAGGGCCAGACAGTCGGTGTACTGGCCGGGCATTGACGCTGAGGTAGAGCAGCGGCGGCGTCACTGTCACTGTGCGAGCACATGGCCCCCTCCCATCCCGCCGAGACTCTCCTGCCCACGCCAGCACCTGAGTACCCTTTCCAGCAGGCCACGGCGGACCTATTTCAGCTCAACGGTAATACTTACCTCACCTACGCCGACAGACTGACTGGCTGGCTGGAGGTAGAGCACTTGCCCGGCGGGTGCTCCAGCACTAGGCTAATACCCGCGGTTAGAAGATGGTTCAGGAGATTCGGCATCCCTGAAGTGCTGTTGGGGCGATGGCGGTACCCGCCTGGTGAACCCGGAGGCAAAAACGTTCTTCACCGCCTGGCACGTAACGCTGCGGGTGTCGTCCTCGCACTTCCCACAGTCCCAAAGGGCGAGCAGAGGCTGCAGTGAAGTCGGCCAAGAGAATCCTCGGGACAACATCTCGCCAGGGGCTCGCTCGACTCCGACGCGGCAGCAAAGGGCCCTTTCCCGCATACCTCAACACGCCACTTTCAGAGCACGGATGCGTCCCCTGCCCAGCTGCTGATGAGACGGCGCTGAGGCGATTCCGTGCCCGCTGCGAGAAGGAACTACAGCGTCAGCAACAAATGGGCGGGATGCTGAGGGGCAGAGAGCGGGCCATGGCGCACACAGGAGATTTAGCGGCGGAGAGGTGGGAAACCCGAAATGCCCCGATTTGCGTCCACTCGCCCTCAGTCAGTGGGTCCGGGGGCAGAACCAGGAAACGGGCGATGGACCGCTCAGGCGTCATCGTGATACGTCTGGCCCGAGGCAGTACTTGGTGAAGCTGGATGGCAGCGGCAGAATCTCCCTTCACACCCGCGCCACCTTCCCCCCCGCTCCCGCCATGCCTGACAACTCGGCGCCTGACCCTGCCGGCAGGAGGGTCCATTCCCGACAGGACATCAGCGACATGCCCTAGCAGGGCAGGCCGCAGCGCGCCAGGAAAGGCCCCCCATACCTACAGGATTAGTGCCTTAAAATAATCGTCCAGACCATTCATCATTCCTGATTTGATATAGTTAGAGTATAGCCGTTAATCGAGTGTATCAACAATATTTGTCACTTTTTGCATCCATCAGCCCTTTTTTAATAATCCGCAATCAAAATCTGTAAATTCCCCGAGCTTCGAAAACGCTGCTGGCAATTGGGAGACGATGCGCCACGGCTCGGTGACGTAAGAGGAGGGAAGAGGCTCCTCTCCCCGCGCTGATCAGAAGCACGTAAACACAAGAGATAATATAGTACATGAAGATTTTTGGGTTTTCTGATTGATTGTTTTTGCATATGCCACATGCATGCATCTTTATGGTGCAGCAAGACAGCTATGCCTTTCGAGAAAAGTTTGCACACGTTTTTCCCACTGATACGACAACGTTTAAATGTGTTTAAAAGATTAGTGCGGCGAACTAGGGCAGATTTGAACGGGGAATTGAAAATTTGGGAAGGATTTGTAGTGGGTACACTCACCACACACACACACACACACACACACACACACACACACACACCACACACACCACCACCACACACCACACACACACGCACACACACACACACATACTCACCACACACACTCACACAGACACACTCACCGGGTGCTGTTGTGTTGCTGTGTGTCACCACCATCCTATCACCAATTGTTGTGTGTAAGGGGGGTTTTTGTGTGTAGGGGTTGTTGTGTGTAAGGGGTTGGGTTTTGTGTAAGGGGGTTTTTGTGTGTAAGGGGTTGTGTGTAAGGGGGTTTTTGTGTGTAAGGGGGTTTTTGTGTTTTAAGGGGTTGTTGTGTGTAAGGGGTTGTGTGTAAGGGGGTTGTTGTGTGTAAGGGGTTGTGTGTGTAAGGGGTTGTTGTGTGTAAGGGGTGTTTGTGAAGGGTGTTTTGTGTAAGGGTTGTTGTGTGTAAGGGGTTGTTGTGTGTAAGGGGTTGTTGGGGTGTAAGGGGTTGTTGTGTGTAAGGGGTTGTTGTGTGTAAGGGGTTGTTGTGTGTAAGGGGTTGTTGTGTGTAAGGGGTTGTTGTGTGGGTCACCACCCTATACGGCCGCCGTCCCCATGCGGCCGCCCGCCCGTATGATCCACATATAGAGAGGGCAGTCGCGCAGAGCAAACTATTGTTATACGTATATGTTTATTGTACGTTATGTTTAACATATATAACTATATGTTAAACATAAGATATGTCATAAGTTACTAACCTACCTCACTATAACCCAAAAACCCATTACTAACCTAACCTAACCTAACCTAACCTAACCTTACTATAACCCCCTAAAAGCTACTAACCTAACCTCACTATAAGTTACTAACCTAACCTCACTATAACCCCTTAAAAGTTACTAACCTACCTTACTATAACCCCTAAAAGTTAATTATATTGCCGTAGGCGGCCGCACGGGCCCACGGCCGCATTGGATACACCGTTGTGTGTAAGGGTTGTTGTGTTAAGGGTTGTTGTGTGTAAGGTGTTGTTGTGTGTAAGGGGTTGTTGTAGTGTAAGGGGTTGTTGTGTTAAGGGGTTGTTGTGTGTATAAGGGTTGTTTTGTGTAAGGGGTTGTTGGTGTAAGGGGTTGTTGTGTGTAAGGGGGCTTAGATTGTGTGTAAGGGGTGTTGTGTGTAAGGGGTTTGTGTTGTAAGGGGGTTGTTGTGTGTAAGGGGTTGTTGTGTGTAAGGGGTTGTTGTGGTCAAGGGGTTGTTGTTGCCGTAACATCTGTTCGTTCGCTCGTATTCTGGTCTGAGGTTCGTTTTCTCATAGTATACGCGAGTCAGTCGTATGTTTCGGTTCTCAGATTGAGCATCGGACTCTAGATCTGTCACAGCGACAGATTCACTGTCTGACACGAAGGTTACAATCGCTCATCATAACATATGCCGACAGGTGCCAGACAGATGTTTACATTGGAGCGTTCCTCCTCTGACCTCATCAATAACATTCGAAGCCTGTTGGAGGGAAGATTTTTTTTTTCGCGCGTTTTTGACAAAAGTCGTGTTTTTACTGAAATAAGGCCTGGAAATCAATGATTTTTGGTGGATTAGGTGTTTTGAATGTACATTCAACATAATTAGACAAAAAAAATGGGTCTGGACGATTACTTTAAGTGTCATATTGTTTTCTACTCCTTAGCAGTCTAATTATTCCTATCCATTTTTTAAGGATTGGAACAGTGTTTTATGTGTCATCCCAAGGGGGATTTGTTGCAATGGAAGGGGGTGTTGGAGTTTAAAGGAACATTTTATGTGTTGCGGGGACATCCCGTGGGGTCTCCCGCCAGCGGGGCTCAGTCTTGGCTCCGCGTGTCTTGTAGTCAACAATAAAGCTCTCAAGGATCTCTCGACTTTCATGACCCTAGGCCACACTCTTACATACGAAATGTCCACAATATAAACAAGCAATTTGTGCTTATCGCATCTGTGTATGTGCAGATACTTATATGGGTATACCAATAATGGATACCTATAGTTGATAATGCTCTTCTAGTTTAATTTGACAATGCAAACTAAACATTTTACAAGTAGGTGAAACATATGCCTCAACAAAATTCTAAAATTGTAAGGATCGTCCACAGGTGTGGATGATCCGTACAGACATAGATATCAAAAAGTAAAAAAATCATATAAAATTTTTAATAAAGGCAAACTTCCTTAATAGCAACATATTTCATTAACTGAACCCAAAATATGATTTTAAGATGATTTTCATTTTGAATGCCTTGCTTAGTTACCACAAATTTACATTTTTTGCATTAAATGACTGTTAAGTTCTGCTTAATAAGTTATAATACAGTATGTAGGATAAATATATTCTTAATGTTATGGCAATTGTTTATGCAAACAAAATTCCTAGCACTTCTAAATGTAAATCATATTTCATTATTTTTCCTTTCACTTTGAAATTAATCATCTTAGCTTAAACAGGATCATTATTAATCAAAATAATCTTAAAATCATATTATGGGTCCAGTTAATGAAGTATGTTAATAGTTTGCCTTCATATAACATTTTATGATTTTTTTACTTTTTGATAGCTATGTCTGCATGGATCATCCACACCTGTGGACGATCCTTACAATTAAAAAAAAAAAAAATTGGCCACTGTTTCACCTACTTGTAAAATGTTCCCAGAGTTGTGCCTTATACACATTGTAGTCAAAGGGTAAAATTTTGTCATGCATAAAAAAGTTTTCCAGTTTTGACTCCATTCTTTTTTTTACAATTTTTTTGAAAAATATCGTACGGATCATCCCCAACTCACCTACCCGTTTATTATGCTACAGATGCTACAAATTAAATCAAGCATGCCTGGCATGTACTATGTACTGTACCACACTGATAATAATATTTTGTTCCTAGAATGTGGAAACGAGCAGTGTGGTTTGAAGGCAAGAAAGAAGAGGAAGGTGTGGTATCATCCAGTTGGGTGTTGGAGGGAACCAAACTTTGTTTTGGCCACATGGAATTAATGCTGGGAGATAAGTGCCCTTCATAATCAGCAAGAACCAGACAAAAAAAATTCTGGAGGATGTTTCTGTTGAAAAAAGTGAAAATTACTCCTGGTAGGTATTTTACTTCTCCCTATTGTTCCCTTGGTCAACATCCGTAAACTCTCGACACACTGCTTGCACACCTTGTGAAGAGCTCAAGATTTGTCGTGATCATCAAGTTTTACTTTAAAATATGCAATATAGTCTTGCTTGACAAATGCGTTGATATTTGTCCTGGGAATGGTGAAACTTCCACAGATAGTATAGCAAAACGATTCAGGGCTATTTAGGCACCTACGAAGAGAAATAACAGAGGCAGACATGATCTGAAAGAAAGGAAGTAAGTATGTTAATAACAAATTCGTTGAACAGTCACAAGAAAGCTTAGAAAAAAAGAAGCTTACATAAGGTCAGTTAACCCCTTGTATACAGACTGTTTTTGTATTGTTTTCAGAATACGATAGTACTCACCTATATAGAGAGGCAAACAACCTCTCACCGCACTGTATCACGTGTAACTAAATAGACAAGTTACAAGCTGTCGCCGTTTGCTAATAGCGCCTCTTCTACGAGTCGCGGTCAAAGTGTTAATACAAATAATTAATAAAATAACTAATTTAGCTCTTTTCCTTCCAATATTTATGAATACCAATAAATAGATAATAATATAATAAAACCAATCAGCTGATCAGTCCTATTACTTACGAACAAACAATACAAATTTATATTCAGAGCGTAAGCTGTAGATATAAAAATTCACGTGAGAGAAGGTAACTGACTAGTTTTGAAATCAGCATGCCAATTTTAGTATAAATTAAGTGAAAAAGATCGAACTCAACAGAAACTATGTTCAAAATTGTTCTCCAGTGTAATAGTACATCTGAGTAACCATGGCGCTCTCCAGATCCTCTCTGAACAACTTGTTAATACAAACGTACAAGTAAATAGATTATAATTATCGTATCAGTACAGTTATACCAAAACTTAAACGAAAAAAATGCGATTAACACACAATAGAGAATCTTTTGGATAAAAGATACTTACTTGCCGCTGCAACAGACCAATAAGTCCTGTCCAGGATCCGTTTGACTGCTGATGGCCATACACTCGATACTTTGACCTTATGAGCTGGAAACTAGAAACAATGATTTGTCATAGTGTTAATTCACACTATCACGTTAACCGCATGTAAGTTCAGCATGAAACAACGTGTACCTGTGTTTAGTTCCGCATTGTAATATGGGTGTAGACTTGCATTACTATGACTTTAAATACCGTTATTGGCATAAAACATTTTTTACTTCTACAGATAATGGTAGAAATTTACATAATTTTGTAATTTTATGACAAAAAGACTCATATGTAAATAAGAATCACATCCATCGAACATATGTTATGATTTTAACTAACATGGGTATCAACCAACATTATAATTTTTGTGGTTTCCTTATGTATTCCAGAACAATTAAAACTCTCATAGTTCACATTACGATAGGACGGCACCCAAACCCACCATAGACCAAGTTGTTGCTCCACGAGGTGCAGAACCGTCACCACTGGTCCTCCGAACTTGTAGTTACCTGGTGTTCCCGATATTTCCACGGCATAAGCCCACTGTATTGGGAGTACAAAAGTGGATGATAAGAATAGCAAGCTTTGATATAATATTGAAAAAATGCATTATGGAAAAAAAATAGTAGCGTAGATATCACTCGTACATCAATCTTTCATCCAATGAGGGTGTTTGAAAACTCTGGCATAGCATACTCCGACCAACAGATCCACAATTAGACCACCAGAAGGGGGATAAGAAAGAAAAAAAATCAGGAAATATAATATAAAAATATGCATTTAATTTAGAGGATCAAACTTGAGAGCATTTAAAAAATATAGAACTTTGAACAGGTGACTTCTGTAAAACCTGACGAATTTGTACTACAGTACCGTGGGAGGTGCGTACCTATTAGATGGTTCATTTCATTAAGGGGCTTTCACACATTCCCGATTTGCCTCGAATTCGAATCGGAAGAGACTGGAAACATGTCGGACAGATTGGAGGAATCAGGGATATCCTGCCGAGATCAGGCGCACTCTGAATTTTTTTGAGCATGCTCAAAACTCAAATTTGACAGGACACTCGGCAAAATCGTGTGAACATCGAATGAGAATCGTGCTAATTTGTTTTAGTCCGTGTTAGGCTGTGCAGTGTGCTTGTTCCGGTTGTGTCCCAAACCAGCACGATTTTCGTTAGTTTGAATAGCTATACTATTTCAACATGAAATTCGTGAAGGTGGAGTCATATGTTATGGCCCCATCCCGAATTAGCACGATTGAACACGAAATGTAAGCATGAACCAGCTATTAATAATACGAATTTTGGGAGAGCGTCCGAAATTGACCTGAGTTACCACGACTATAACAAGAACTCACAGGTCTTCAGGTCAAGACACAATCTCCTCCAGGCAATCTTCATTGATGGCCTCGCACATTTCTCGGATAGGGATGCTGATCAATGGTATTGTGAGCCGTGTGAGCCTCTTAACCGTGCTGCAATGGCAAAATTTTCCAAAAAAATTGTTGCAGTAAGAAGGTCACTGAAACTTCGATAGCCTTCTATAATTATATATTATTGCAGATAAAGTAACAAATAATTAAAATATATCCTTATAGTCTTTTTATCAAAACGCACTTCATATTCATTACTCGAGTGCAGTGATAAAGTGACAAGTAAAAAGGATAACATGTGAACCAAAGGTTTATCGTAGGGGGGGTTGATTCCCGGAAAAAGGGGGGGAAGGGTGACAAAAAAGGTGCGGGCCCCAAAAAGGCCCACCAATGCCCTCCGCGGACCCAAAAAGTCCCCCGGGGGGGTTTCCTATAAAATTGTATATAGAGTGAGGCGGAACATAAGTGAGGAGTGGGGGGGGGACTGGGGCCGGGGGTCCGAAGAGGGCTTTGGGGTCCATTTTTACGTGCCTAAAGTGTATGGGGGTTGGAGAAATAATATTTAACGTTTTGAAACAGATATCTTTTTGCCCAGGATTGGTACAGGCTGGAAATGGGCCCCTCCCCAAGGCGGAGCGGGGAGGGATCCGGGGGTCATTGAAACCAAAATTTACCCTCCTTTTTTAAAACCCCATACTACATTTCCCCCTGTAGAAAATACGCCTCCCCGGGTGATGAATAGAGAACTTAACAAATATAGGATTGGTGCCGTTAAAGGGGGGAAAAAAAAATTGGCTGAAAGGGAAACCAAAATGGAGAAAATAAACATAAAAACCAAAAATGCATAAGGCTGGACTGAAACTCAAAAAAAAAGGAAACTCAACCGGGGAAAAAATCAAAAAATGGTTTTTAAAAAACCCGGGAGAATGTAAAAGGTAATTCCGAAAAAGGTCCTTTGGGGGAAAAAATCACAAAAAAAAGAAATGAAAAACCCCCAAAAATAAAATATTAATTAACCACTGAAGAGAGGGAAGAAAAAGTGAAACTTTTAAACCCAAAGACACACAGGTACGAAAAAACTGAGTTGAAAATATTAAAGGGGAAAAAAAAAATCACATGACGTAAAAATAAACCCCATTTTTTTGAAAAAAAGGGAAAATTTTTAAAAAAGTTTTGCCAAAAAGGGCATTCGGTTTTTGAAGAGTTAAATCAAAATAAAAATTAGCCCCCAAATTAATTTTTGGTCTTTAAAAAAATAAAATAGAAATTGACCAAAAATTAAACTTACCCCAATCCCCCCAAAAAAAAAAACCTTTTAAACCCTAAACTTCACAGGCGAACAAAAATGAAGGAAACCCATAATTTCTTTTCTTCTCAACCAGCTGAACCCCAAAGGGGCTAATTTAGGGTTTTAACCCGCCCCCTTCAGACTAGGTTTCCAAAGCTTTTTGGGAAAACTTTTGGCATTCTCGGGCACTTTGATGACGTTTTTAAAGACGTTGAGCTGTCAAATCGGGCAACTCCCTCCAGGCGTTGTAGAGAAACCAATATACTAAAATACTCATAAATTGATATATATGATTTTTTTCTGACTCAAGAACTAACAGGGCGTATACAAATAAAATTTACCATTTACAACCCATGCCTCGTGATGATTGTTATGGGGGTTGAGCCAGGGGCAAAGGGTGGCTCTACCAGACTCCCCCAACGGCCCGCGCGAAAGGTTTTTTCCTCCTCATCCTTTTTCCCTTTTACCCTTTATTTTTCCCCCTTTTTCCTCTACCTAATTCTCCCCCTTCATCCCACTACTACTACTACTACTAATACTATACTACTATTTACAAAACTACTATTTACACTACACTACCACCACTCATTTTGCTGCACTGCAGCCGTTTTTTTTCCTCCTCATCCTTCCTCTTCCCCTTTTATTCTTCCCTTTTCCTCTACAAATTTTCCCTCCTCCTTATCCCATTTATAAAATACTATACTCACCACTCCCACTACTATTTTCTGCTCTACTACTACTATACAGTGCTTTTTGTCGTCCAAGTCGTTTTGGTAGAAAAACCGTTTTTTTTTCGAAATTAAAAAACGGTTTGGGTTTTCTGCGACAAAAACCCAAAAACAAGTTTTGGGGGGGGCCCGAAATAATAATAGTCAAAAACATTGCAAAAATTTCAAAGCAGTATAACCCCTTTTCGCAATGTTATTGGGTGGTCTTCGTAATCCAAAGGTGCGGGACAAAAAAAAACACGCTTATTCTGCTGCTACTACTAAAACTACTACCAATGTTAAAAAAATTTTAGGAGGGGGGAAAGAGGAGGAGGAGAAGGAGAAAAAGGGGGGGGTGGAGGGGAGGAGGAAGAGGAGAAGGGGGGAGCTTTTTGGGGTTGGGGATGAAAAAATTTGTTTATAAACACAGCTAAAAGGCGGGAACCCTTGTTTTGGCTGAAATTTTTTGAGAAATTATGTGATTCGCGGGCGGGCTTGAGTCATTTGACTCGCTCAGCTAATCAGCTATCAAAAGCCCAAGTGAACCGAGCGCCACTCCCATACTCGTCCCAAAACCCCCGCGACTTCCGGTTGTCAAATGGGGAAATTTGGAAAAAGCAAAACCCGTGGCCCTTTAACCTCTCTGAAGCTCCCCTGTGTGCCAACAAAGGAAGAGAGTTAGGAGTGGGCGGGGGGGCGCTCAGAAGACCTGCAGCCGAGGGGAGTGAGGCGGGGACGCGCGGGATAAGGGGGCGGGGGGATGACGCCGCTGGATAGGCGGACACAAGGCCACTGGGCAAACCCAGAACAAAGGTAGTTG
>JACEEZ010014729.1:92500-106912 GCA_016584305.1 Chionoecetes opilio
TTTACCCATCATTTTTTGGTTGCTATCTCATTATTGGAATAAGCAGTGGTGGGCGCCGTTAATCAAAAAGTTAACTTCGTTAACCGTTAATCCGTTAACCAAAAAATTTACTTCGATAACTGTTAATCAGTTAATTCTTTAAAAATGTAACGGAAGTTATCGATAAACCGTTAACGATAATTTTTATTATTGAAAATAAACAAAAAATCTGTTTTTGCTCTAAAACCACCTAAAACCACCTTTGAAATGGGCCAAAACTATAAAATCAGCCTTTAAGGGGTTTTTAAGGGCTTTAGAACCCAAAAAACTTTAGTTTTATTTTGCTTTAGAGTTAAAAAAAAAAAAAGGTAGATTTTATAGTTTTAACTTTAAAAAAAAACTGAAAAAGGCTGATTTCATAGTTTTGGCCCTGTTTTAGGTTTTTCAAGGCTTTTAGAGCCAGAAAAGGGTGAAAAAACTTAAATGAAACACAATATTAGTATAAAACTAAAATAATTTGGGTTAGTGGACTTGAGTTAACGGAAGTTAAATGTAACGGAAGTTAATTAGTCCGATAATGATTTCCAAAGTTAACTTAAAAGTTAAATCGTTAACGAAAATGTTAACTTCGTTAATAAACGATTAATGGATTAACGGTTTGGTGCCCACCTTTGGGAATAAGTCCATGCCCACAGTAACACACCTTGTTTTAATCAACTTTTTCTGATAAGTATTGTGAGTAGATCTTCAATTTTACCATAATGTATGACCTATTCAAGTTACTAAACCATCCAAACAGTATTAGAGACACTTCCATAAAACAATTTCAATTTTTTTTTCTTCACGAGTATGAATGAATGGTTAATATTTTGGTTTACTAAACTCTAACATATACTGAAAACGTATTATTTTATATCACATATGTATCACTCATGAGTGAACATAAGATATGTTCGGGGCAACAATATACTATTAAATGTTAAAGCCTTATCATAATTATATAATTGGCACAATGACTTTATAAGCTGAGGCATATGATGTACAATCCTGCCTTAACACGGAAACTTTGTTCCTTTTGTACTAGACTTTCATATGTTTGCCCCTTAAAGGACATTTTAATGCATACTTTCTCATAATACACACGTATCTAAAACTCTCAAACATTGAGGTCATGCCTCTTTTTTGCTTGCTTGCTTGCTTTACCTAATATGATGTAAACTGTAAAGGATGTTTACAAAAAATGAGTTTTTTCTTAGGAACCAATATAATGTATATTTCTGCTTGAAATGACAAGGATTCCTCTGATCACCAAAAGATAAAACCCATTGTAGATGTCAAAATCTAAAAAAAACTCATATAACTAAGCATTCCAGTGATAATAGTTTTTCGGCATTATAAATAATTTAGATTATTTATGGATTATTTACAATGATTTGCTATTAAACTGGACCCATTTAACAGGACAACGATAAAAAAAGAACTTAAAATTTGAAATTTCTTATCCTTCTAAGCGGAGATCGTGCAATCACATAAAGCTTTACACGGGTCGATTTTGCTCATTGAGCAGATTTTCGCTGAGCATTTTGCTCACGGACCTATTTCCGTAAGCAAACGGGAAACTACTCAGAAGCTATTTCTGCTCAACGAAATCTTTGCTAAGCATTTCTGCTCACCGAACAAGGTGATGAATGTTATAAAAAAACCGATAGTATTATTTATTGTAACGGTATTTTGCTCAAAAACTCTTGAAATACTTACCGGTAAATATATGTAAAAACAATTATATCTAGTAATAATTTACCATATAAAAATGTGTTAATATATATTTATACTTCGAATTATAATATCCCTGAATAGGATTGTTTTCAACAAAATTATTATTCCACGCCTGCTACTGGAGAAGTGCAGCTTTCTTCTCTTGTTGAGCCGTCATAACACCAAGGATGTTAATTCGTTGCTTATAGGTGAGGCTTGGCACCGTCACAATACTGGTGCTTACAACTTTCCCTACAAGCCTCTTTGTTATTGTTTTGGATAAGATTGCTCATCGAACATCGCCGCAAGCCACTTTGTAACAAAATTTTGCTCAGTGAAACCAATATCATCTTGTGATTATTTCGCTGAGCAGCTCAGCGAATGTTCCTCAGCGAAAGTCTGCTAAATGAGCAAAATCGTCCCCGTGTAATACCGCCTTTACACATACTGTATGTGTCACTTCTTCAGCATTCAAGGGATTGATCACCTTGGTGAAAAGGTGATTGGTGAAAATCACCAAAACAACAAGTCCTGCAAGCTGAAGATCAAATTAAACAACTGGTCACTCAAACTGCTAAGGGATGTATATACAATATAGAATATCCCTTTCCATCAGCTGCGATTAAAGTACAAACCATAAGTACATACCTCTTCCATGACGACTTTAAGACACTCGGTAGTGTTCACTGGATCCATAACGGATTCTACAAGGTTGAGGACTCTATAGTTACGCCGAGTAAGATGTATGTGAAGGAACTTTGACGGTAGGAGGTATGCATTCCTTTTTATTGCATATACCTTAAGCCCCGCCCCTTTTATTTCATGGTTCCAAAAACATACGCTATTGGTGGATGAAATGTACACGAATGTTTTTTTTTAGCGGCCAATTACTGGCATCTAACTACTGTAGAAAAAAAAAGAATGTTGATTATATCACAAATGTCAATATGTACGTACGTTCTCTTACATATTTCTAGCCAATGTTTGCGAATGTGTGTTTGTATGTATGTTATTCACACATGGTCTTGTCCACGCGAGCCGAATTCGCGATCACCTGTTTCACCCTACAGGAGCGAGCTTGGAGCTCATTATTACCGATCTTTGGGTAATGCTGGGACCTCACACACCACACACACCATAAGTATCAAACTTATGTTTCTCTAAAATAATGCATGAACTCGACAACAAATTTAGCTAGGAAGCAATAAACAATATATTATATATAATTTTATATATATTTTATATATATATATATATATATATATATAATATATATATTATATATATATATATATATTATATATGATTATATATATAATAATATATTATATATATATATATATATATATATATAGATATATATCGATAGATAGATAGATAGATAGATAGATTAGATAGATGATTGATATAGATATATCTACTATCTCTATATCTATCAATATATATATATTATTATATATATATATATTATATATTTATAATTTTATATATATAATATATATTATATATATATATATATATATTATATATATATATATATATATATATATATATATATAAATATATATACTTATATATATATATATTTATATAATATATATTAATTATATTTATATATATATATATATATATATATATATATATATATATATATATATATATATATTAATAAAATAATTATATATTATATATTTATTTTATATATATATTATATAATAATATATATTATATATATATATTTATATATATATATATATTTTTATATATATTAAAATATATATATATATATAAAAGAGAGAGAGAGAGAGAGAGAGAGAAGAGAGAGAGAAGAGAGAGAGAGAAGAGAGAGAGAAGAAGAAAAAAGATAATAATAATAAAAATAATTAAAATATATATATAATCTAATATTTATATTATCAATATATATATATATATTATATATATATATAAAATAATATATAATATATATATTAAAATATATAAATATAAAATATAATAATATATAAAATTTTAATAATATAAATATATATATATATATATATATATATTTTTATATATATAATATATATATTTATATATATATAATAATATATATTTATTATATATATATATATATATATATGTATATATATATATATATATATATATATATATATATATAATATATATATATATATATATAGTATATATATATATATATATATATAAATAAATAATAAATATTATATATATATAATATATATATATATATATATATATATATATAATACATTATATATATACGTATAAATATGATGTATAAGCAACATATAGTATTGATTTGAACTTGAATCATCTTAATATATATTGAAATATATTAATTACTGGCCGCAAAGCCGCCATCCGGGGGACTTTTGCTAGCTCCTGCGGAGGGCTATTGGTGGGGCGGCTCAACCACCAGACTCTCCAGATAGCCCCTTCTCAACCTTTCCTGAAATCACTGGATGCGAAATGTATGTATTAAGCCTTACCCATCACTCCCACCCATTCACTCACCCATGACCATCACCCCCCACCCTTCACTCCCCATTACCCATCACCGCCCCACCATTCCTCACCCATTACCCATCACCCCCCACCCATTCACTCACCCATTACCCATCACCCCCCAGCCCATTCACTCACGCCATTACCCATCACCATCACAACCCTTCACATCACCCCATTACCCATCACCGCCCCACCTATTCCCTCACCCACGTCCACCAACCCCCAACCATCACCCCCCACCCATTCACTCACCCATACCCCACACCCACTTATCCATCACCCCACCCCCATTATTCACTCACCCTATTACCCATCACCCTACATCAAGGTTTTTCCCCCTCAATTCTCGCACCCCACATTTTTGTGTCACAATTCTCGCTTACAATTGGCTTGCCTAAAAAAAAAGAAAAAAAGTGATCGGATCATCTCATATGTGGGCTTAAATTTTTTGTACCCCTGGTCGAGCTGGTTCCAAACTGTGCCCATATGATTGAGATTGTGCCACGGGGGGCGGCACCTATTCGCGGACATACACACAGACACAACACAGACACCAGACACACTTTCGCTTATATTATTATAGATATATTCAACTTATCAAAATCCTCCGTTCCAATCCAAGATGGTCGCCTCGAATTTGGAAAATGTATTTGCCTCATATCTTTCGTACTATGTGAGATGAAACAAACGAATGATAGGTCCTTTTAAATGATTTCAGGCATCAGACTACATACAGCCATTATTATAATCAATAAACACACACAAACAAGATGGCCGCCATAAATGAAGTGTTTTTCATTGCAGAAATAGACTTTCCAACAGCATGCACATGGCCTATGTAAAAGCTGTTTCAAGTATTGTAGTATAAGTGTGTAGGCTACATATTCCGATGTGCTTTGCTTACGTGTTGAGGAGTGTTGGTGTGCTTCGTGTGCGAGGATTTCCCCGAACATGATTTCCCCAGACATGTTTGCGCGCTGCGCGGCGGCCGGCCGCGGGCGTGGTGAAAGCAGTGCGCTAGGGAGCTTAGGAAGGTACGGAGGTGGTGTGTGTGAGCTGTGTTGTCCAGTTCAATAAGCAGCCGATTGTCTCAAGTATATATCTTGTTAACTGATGCTTAGTACAATTATATATTCAGAAACTGACAGGCGACATCTTGTCACAATTGAGCAGCTTTTATGGGGATCATAAATTCAAGATGACCACCACCGATCTGGGGATATATAATTCACGCTCGATCTTCGTTCTAGATGAGCTAGAAACGTGATAACAAGGTCGTTTTATATGTTTTCATGCTACAAGGAATCCATGACGCTTGATTTTTAGAATAAAACACAAAACAAATCAAGATAAGCCGCCATACAATACAATGTGTTGGTTAAGTTTTATAATGAAATATTTTGTTTCTTTCTAGGTATTTGCAATGGTAAACTTGTGCGGTGTGGTGTACTTCGTAATTCATGGCAGTGATTGCTTCTTCAAATGGAGTTTACCGTGTGTATGAACAAGCCAGAAAACTGATCGAGTCCTGCACTGAGCAGAATTTGAAACCATCATTAAGTGGCAGAAAATATATCTCGACGGGTAAACATCAGTACTTGAGGACTCTGTGCAAGGAGGATCGTGGACTTTACTGTGAAATGCCGAAGAGCTTGTGTAGGTACATATACTCCAACACTCAGATACAGAGACATCTCAAAAGGAACAAACCACAAAATGAAGGACCTTCTGTGATTCCCCCCAAGAAACACGACTTTCATGTGCTTCAAGCTTTAGCTTTCAGGAACAATGGTTTATTACATGTGGGGAGGAAATGTACGTGGATAAAGGTACAAAGAATTCTGCTCGGTGGAAGCCAGCTACCTGGTGTCGTGAAATTGCCGAAAAGGAGAGATCGCTGAAGCAGTATCTGCTATAAGCAATGTGATTACAGGGATGCGATGAGGCAAACCACTGTGAGAAGTTGCGCATACAGGGAGCCATCAGTGACTTAACACGCAGCAGAAGCACGATACCATGTCTCATGCAGATGCAAGTTTTACCAGGACAGAGAAGCACTACATGTGCGCAGGCTCGACATAAACTCTGTAGAGGTTGATGATGCTCATGAACTGTTTTGATTCGAGCACTCCAGGAGACCCGAAGCGCATTTGGAAACTCCGTGGAAAGGTTCAATGCTTACAGTGGATATGGGGGCAAGCAAACTCTCACCCGTGTGAGTCTGGTAAAACATGTCCTCTGAGTGTTGTGGGGAGGAACCTGCTGGGTGCTAAGTTCCTCCTTCATAGCAAGTATCCTAATCTTCCGTATAGAGCATCCACAGTACTGAAACTGGTTGATGAAGCCCGCACAATGAAGGAGAGCATGGTGCTGAGACATATTCCTGGGATTCTTGAATGGATCTGGAGCGACATGTACATAGAGACTACTTTCATGAGGTACGAGCCCATGGGGAAAGGATCATCATTGGCGATCACTTTGAAGCCTGAAACACTCAAAACATGGCCTTAAGTCTTCACCTCTAAACAGCAATTGGGTACCAACCTCAGCGAAATTGTACGATGGTGATGAGGTAATGGTGAGATCATTCACAAAGAAGAAGCGTCAAGCTAGGATCCTCAGTGACAGAAAGGACAAGAGGGCATCCCACACAAGCTCGAGTTGAGCATCAATCCTCTGGATCCAGTGGAGTCTCCGAAAGCATAGTGAATATTGTCAGTGCAGGGTAGGTCCTGCTACAGTCAACGTGCAAGATTCCTTAAAGTTGGAAGAGAACAGATTGCTGAATTCGAAACGACTTGGCCGTAGCAGTTCCTTTCCATGATACTATCAACAAAAGATCACGACCATGGCAGTGACGAGAAAAGTGAAAAGTTGTGAAACCAAATGTTTGACACCAGCCTCATCTACTCAGAGTAGTAGGGTTCTTCAGGCCGGTTCCCGTCAAGTGGACTCAAGGAGGCTCTCAGCACATGAGCTGGCACCATCCCAAAAAAAATTCACAAATGCAGGAGAGATGAGATGCTGACATGAAAATTCCTTGTTGAAGAACTCACCTGCAAAGTTGAGGTCCTCCTCCATAAATCACCAAACCACAGACATCACAATCATCGATGTTTTCTGCTCTCCTCTGGGTGATACACTGCCTGTGGATGTTACAGACAACATTTGAGAGGAAGCTGGGCAAAAAGCAATGTGGTACTTGTTGTGTTTGATCGGGGGGTATTATGAGTACAGCAACAAAAGGGTCAAGAAGAAAGTGCGAGAACACTGAAGCCAGTAGAGTTTCACCCGCTCAAGGTTACAACGGAGCTGCCATCACAGAAAATAATCTGACTGTCAACTGAAAACAAAAAGCAGCTCATTTATAATCTGCACTGACTCATAGGAACGTTTTCGTTCCAAATCGAAACCACATACGAATCACAAGCCTGATCATCATCATCCCAAGACAAAACTCCGATGAGATCAGCATGGAGGACTTATCAATCAACAAGAGTGGATATGAACATTACACATGTAGAGCAGATATCATCATCGTTCCAACAAATGCTATGGCTGCAAAGGATAAACCCCACAACATGCACGTCTTATCAGATGACACAGCCGTGTTTTGTACGGCTTATACATTCTATCTGGCATCAACAGACCTCAGCAGTCTGGGGTCACGCCTGGTAAGTCAACAACGGACCGTATCCCTAGCGCTTTGTGTCCTGTAGGATAAGCCGACGTTGAGTTTTCGAAAGGGATCTTGCAGCCTATGTTGATCTCATGAAGGTCGTTTTAAGTCAGTTGCATCGGGATCAATTCTGGGATCTTTTGCGACTTCGCGGGGATTCCTGCAAGGACTATTAGTTTGATGACTGGTCTTACTCTATGGCGCTGAGAGTGCTGTGAAGTGTGGGGGAGTGTTCCGCTTTCTTTCCTGGTTAATACCGGGTGAGGCAAGGGTGCGTCTTGCACATCACTTTTCAGCACTTGTATGGACTGGGTATTGGGCAAAGTTGTAGATCAAAGTGATTGTGTAGCTCTCTCGCACCACCAAAGATCACTGATCTTGTTTTGTGCCGATGATGCAGTAAATTTTTGCTGAGTCGCTGGAGGTCCTGGTATGATGGCTCTCGAGGAGCCTGCATGGGAGCAAAAGGCCCTTGGACTTGAGGTCTCCTGGCTTGAGACCAAGGTCCATGTGTTTTTTGGAGGCCTACTAGATAAAAACAGTACAGTCATGTTCATGCGTGCGGCGAGACATTGAGATCTTGGAAAGTTTCAATACCTTGGTAGCGCAGATCCATAATGATGGCGGTTCACTCAAGATCTCCTTACGGCGGATTGGCATAGCCCACGGTGTTATGACTCGCTCAGCAGGAGTATTTGGCGTTGTCGGTACCAAATGCAGGAGGACAAGATCCGATCTTCAAGTCACTTGTGATCCCTGTCTTACTCTATGGTTTGTGAGACATGGACACCTAACATACCTACACTGCGACTTGAAGAGACGAATCGATTGCCTTTGGTAATAAGTGTCTTTCGAAAATCATGGGGTAATCGCTGGGATAAGTTACGTGTTCAAATCAGCGATTGCACACCGTGAACTGGATCGAGACCTATTTTACCTGCATAGTCCTCAAGCCAACTTCGCTATATGGCATGTGGCAGGCAACGCTACCACTGAAACCGATCCTTCCCATCGGTATGTATCTGTAAGAGACAATCGCGTGGAGGAGGCCAAGGGGTCCGCCCACAAAGCCTGTGGCTGGGGCATATATATATATATATATATAATATAATATATATTAATATATATAAAATTATATTATATATATATAATTTTATAAAATATATATATTTTATATATATATATATAATATATATATTATATTTTATATATATTAGTATATATACGGTATATATATATATATATATTATATATTATATTATAAAATATATGGTAATATATATATATATATATTTATATATATATTATATATATTTATAATACTAGCCGCAAAGCCGCCCTCCGGGGGACTTTTTGGCTACTCCTGCGGGGGCTATTGGTGGGCCTTCGGCCCACCCCGTGTTTGGTGGGCCTTGGGCCCACCAAACAGGGCCTCTCCAATAGCCCCTTTCTAACTTTCCTGAAATCATGGTGTAGAAATGTATTATTCCCCCCACCCATTCACTACCCCCTTAAAAACCCCCCATCCCCCCCACCCTTCACTCACCATTACCCCTCACCCCCCACCCATTCACTCACCCATTACCCATCCCCCCCCCCCATTTTAAACCCTTTTACCCCCCACCCATTCATCACCCATTCACTCACCCATTCCCATCACCACACCCCTTCACTCCCCATTCCCCATACCCCCCCCCCACCCATTCACTCCCCATTCCGCACCCTTTCACTCACCCATTCCATCACACACCCCTTTTACCCATCACCCCCAACCCTTCCTCACCCCATTACCCTTTACCCCCCACCCATTCACTCGCCTTACCCATCACCACACACCCATTCACTCACCCTTACCCATCCCCCCCCACCCATTCACTCACCCTTACCCACACCCACCACCTTCACTACCCATTTACCCATCACCCCCCACCCATTCATTCACCCTTACCCATACTACACACCCATTACCCATCACCCCCCCCCCATTCACTCACCCCCCCCCCATTCACTCACCCTTCCCCTCACCCCCACACCCATTCACTCCCCCATTACCCACACCCCCACCCATTCACTCACCCCATTACCCATCACTCTCCCCCATTCACTCACCCATTCCCACCCCCCCACCCTTTCACCCCCATTCCCTCACCCCCCACCCCTTCACTCACCCATTACCCCATCACCACACACCCTTCACTCACCCATTACCCATACCCCCACCCATTCACCACCCATTCCCCATCCCCCCCACCCTTTCACTCACCCTTACCCATCACCACACACCCTTCACTCCCCCCTTTCCCATCACCCCCCAAACCCATTCACTCACCCATTACCCATCACCACCCCCCTTCCCATCACCCCCCACCCTTCCTCCCCCCACCCATTCATTTTCACCCTTACCCATACCCACACCCTTAAATCACCCATTACCCATCACCCCCCCCCCCCCTTCCTCACCCTTCCCCATCACCAACACCCTTCAATCACCCTTCCCATCACCCCCCCCCCTTTTCACTCACCTTCCCCTCCCACAAAACCCATTCACTCCCCCAATTAAAACCCATCACCCCCCCCCTTTTTCCCCTCACCCATCACCCTCCCCCCAAACCCATCACCCCCCCACCCATTCACTCCCCCCACCCCCCATTACCCATCACCCCAACCCATTCACCACCCATCATCCCAACCATTCCCCAACCCCACCCATTCCTCACCCATTACCCATCACCCTACATCAATTTTCCTAAATTCTGGGGCACCCCTTTTGTTTTCACTTTCTCGCTTTTACTGCTAAAAAAAAAAAAAAAAAAAAGTGTGGGATCATCTCATAATTGGGCTTATGACTTCCCGGGTCACCCGTTTCAAAAATGTGCCATTGAGGTGTTTGCCCACGGGGGCGGAACCATACCACACACACACACACAAGACAGACGCCCGACAACGACAACAGACAACAGACAGACAACATTTTCGCTTATATTATTATAGATTATTTTAAAACATATATATTTTAGTTAGACTATAGATATATATTTTATGTATAACATATAGATATAAAGATATATAATATATAGTATTATATTGTAGTATATATAGGGGTATAAAATATATAATATTTAAAATATATATTATATAGGGCTACCCCCATAAAATTTAAATTGAAAAATTATCTCAAATTCTTAGAAAAAAATTTCAACCCCAGAGTCAAAACGAACCCAAACCCCATATTAGACACACACTATGTTTAAACTCCATTTTTTATGGGGATCTCAGTTACACCTTCGGAAAAAAACTCAAAGATCTATTAAAATAAATCTTCCCAACTCAAATTTTAAATTTTTACTAATTCTTTTTCCTAAAACTCTTTTTAAATATAAAGCCTAACCTAAAGCCCTTATTTTTAACATAATTTACGAATTCAATGTTTTGTTTTTTAACGCTAATACCGGCGAGACGACAAGGAATCTACCCTTAGGCTTTCTGAGCATAAAAGGTGTTTTTTGCACGTCGGTCACCCATTTCTTCACCCTTTGAATCTGCAATCCGCTCACACTCCATGATTTAGATCACCCTTTTTCTATAAAGACTTTAGTATCCTATCCAAGGCACACTACCCTAGACCTAAAATTTTTAGAAAACTATACACAACAACTTTGTCCCCTGATCTTAAAAAAACCAAGTCATTTCACAACCCAAATACATATACTCAAATGCTACCCTGTTTCGATTGCCCCCCTCTCGGTTCGATCGCCCACAAAACTAAAAGTCACCCCAAAACTAGGTTCTTCAGCCTCTACCAACTCACAGCAACACACCAAGGGCCTTAATACAAATTATATTTATTTATTAGTTTAATTTTAGATAATATAGGGAAAATTTTTTTTGTTTCTTAGAAATTTAATTTTTTAGATGTTCCTTTTTTAGCATTACAATATATTAAAATTTTTAACTATTTTTTGGGCCCGATGATGCCAATTTCCTTGGGGAAACGTTGCGCATAAAAAACCCCAAGTAACGAGTGTCTGTGTCACCCTGAAAAATCATGATGTATCAAAAAGAAATCCTATATATATTATAATTAATATAAAATATTATATAATATATATATTATTATTATATATATATATTTATATATATATATATATATATAATATATTATATTAAAATAATTTATATATATATATATAAAATATAATTATATATATATATATATATAATATTTTATTAATATATATAAAAATATAATATATATTATATATATATATATATATAAAATATATATATATTATATATATATTATATTATTATATATATATAAATATATTTTATAAATATATAGTTTATAATATATAATTTAAAAAAATTAAATTATATTATTATTATATATATATATATATATATAATATATTATTTTTATATTATAATATATTATATATATATTTATAATATATATAATAATTTAAAAATTATTTAATATTATATATATATATATATATATATTATTATATTATATTATTAATATTATAAATTATTATATATTATATATTATATAATATATTTTTATATATATATATATATATAATATAATATTATAAATAATATATAATATATTTTTATTTTTATATATATATATATTATTATATTTATTAAAAAAAAATCTATTAAAATTTTTATTTAATTTTTAATATTTATCTTTAAAATTTTAAATTTTTTATATATTTAAAAATATATTAAATATATTTTTATATTTTAAAATTAAATATATATATATAAGAACATAAAAAAAAACTAGGGGGGGGGCACCAGTAGAGCCATACCTCCGCCAATATTTTATCAATTGGTTGTCATGGGAACAGTTTTTTCGATTTTATTAAAAAAAAAAAAGTTAAAAAAGAAAAAAAAAATAAAAACATATATATAAATATAAATATTTTAAAATTTTAAATATATTTTTAAAATTTTATAAATATATATAAAAATTTTATATATATAAAAGTATATATATATATATATATATATATATATATATAAAATATATATATATATATATATTTTATATTTTTATATATATATATATATATTATATATATATCACTCAAAGAGCGCATACCTCTGGCCGTATTTTTTATCAATTGGTTGCCATGGCAGCAGTTGTGAATAGATTTCAGCCAAAATTAAATCAGTTCTTCGTTATACCAAATCAACTTGGTATACCAAGTTTGGTCCAAATCTATTTGTAAATTTTCGAGAAATCCTGTACACTAATAAACAAACAAACAAACAAACAAACAAACAAACAAACAAACAGACAGACAGACAGATCGGGGTGAAAACATAACCTCCCTCCAACTTCGTTGGCGGAGGTAATAAGGAAGCTACAAGAGGCCGCGAGGCCTACACGTGGTAGTTCCTGTCACCTAACACTACCTACATCCACCTTTCATCCCCATCCATGAACCTATCCAGCCCCTCTTTAAAGCTCCCTAATGACTCCGCACTAACTACCTGTCTACTGAGACCATTCCATTTATTCACCACCCTATTTGTGAACCAGTTTTTCCCTATTTCCTTTCTAAATCTACGCCCTTCCAGCTTGAATCCATATCTTCTTGTTCTACCCTGGTTAAAAGCCGTAAGAACTTTTCCTACCTCTCCTTTATTAAATCCCTGTATCCACTTAAAAACTTCTATCAGATCGCCCCTTACTCTGCGTCTCTCGAGTGAGTGTAATATCAATAACTTCAATCTCCTCTCATAACTAAAGTTACGCATGCCATGTATCATTTTGGTCATCCTTCTCTGCACTGTTTCTAACAAAGCTATATCCATCCTGTAATATGGAGACCAAAACTGAACCGCATAGTCTAGGTGAGGCCTGACTAGAGCCATATAAAGCTTTAGAATAACTTCCGCACTTCTACTTTTAACACTTCTGGTAATGAATCATAATACCCCAATAGCTCTATTTCTGGCCTCAATACATTGTTTCCTAGGTCGGAGGTACCCTCACTCCAAGATCTTTTTCACCTTCTGATCTTTTCAGCGATACATTGCGTATGGTGTATCTATTACCAGGGTTTTTTCTACCAACATTCATAACGCTGCACTTATCAATATTAAATTATATCTGCCATCTGACTGCCCACTCGTTAAGTTTATCTAAGTCTCCCTGCAATATGTTTACATCAGACTGTGATCCAATAATCCTACCTACCTTAGTATCATCAGCAAACTTGCTGGGATCACTGCTAATCCCACTATCCAAGTCGTTGATGTAAATCAAAAATAGTAATGGACCCAAAACAGACCCTTGTGGAACTCCAATTGTCACCAGTCCCCATTCAGATTTAGAACCATTATTGTAACCCTTTGTTGCCTATTACTTAGCCAAGCTCTGACCAATGAAGAACCTTCCCATCTATTCCATGAGCCTTAACTTTATTTAAGAGTCGCTCATTGTACTTGTC
>JACEEZ010014730.1:0-22161 GCA_016584305.1 Chionoecetes opilio
CTTGGAACTAACAAAATGTCTCCCCTAAACACTCGGTGCAGGTTTTTCACCCTGCCAGCCTTTCCTCAGGCCGTGGAGCTATTAAATTATTGCCCACCAAGTGCAGATATTCGCGAATTTTCGGGTACTGATCCCAAAGCTATACTGTCAGGGAATATATTAGTCTTTGTGAGGATGTAATGAAAACTCCTTTGTATGTGATGAAGGGGATCAAATACCCTTTCATCCTTTCACGCCTACAGGCCGGCTCACGAGCTTCACATTTAAGCAAGCCAGCGCTTTTCCCAAAAGCCACAACAAACAAAAAAATTATCAGGGTTTTTGGTCAACTTTTTGGAAACATTTGGGGAAAATGAAAAACAACAGCTTGGTCAAAGGTGTTAATTTAGCGGTGAGAACTATTGCACGGTAGCGCTGCCTCGAAGGATCTTTTTGATGGTCAGGTAGACGCAAATAGAATTTTTTGCTGACTTCGTTAAGTATTAAAAGACAATGGGTGGACTACGGAGACACCATGCAATTATCCGATGTATGCAAGTTTCTGGAGTTTTTTGTGTACATGATGTTGCTAAAGGGGAAATGTCGAAGGAGCAGTTTGTCTTTAAAAACTACACACCCAATGAAGAACTCCACGATTTTGTTCTTAAATTAAAAACTAAAGTGGAGGAGAAAGGATAGTGATGTACGCATGTCTGCCTCTAATGTTCGCTAGGGACGTTAACCACAATGGGCCCCAGACATAACTACGTCACGGTTTGTTTACATCGGTGCATTGTGGGGATAAGGGGCGGGGTCGCCGCGGGTGGACCTACGAAGGGAAACTACGGCGATGGAAGAATTTCGAGTTTTTTTTGCGCGAAATTGATATTCCAGGTGGGTATATTACTGTGCTCTGTTCTCGCTGACAACACTATAGAGAAGACCTGAGGTAATGGTGATGTGCAGAGGCTTCTAAACCAAGAAAAACAGAGTCATAACAGAGCCTCGTCAAAAGGTAAGCAACTGGTAGGTACGTAATGTGTCCCTACCACTTGCTTACTTCTTAATGAGGGCTCTGCTGTGACTGTTTTCCTGGTTTAGAAGCCCCTTGCACATCAACCCTACCTCAGGTCTTCTCTAGTGTTTGTCAGTGAGCACGGAAATATTAGCACCTGGAATATCAATTTTGCCCAAAACAAATCAAATTTTTTCATCGTCGTAATCTTCTCTTTGTAGGCTGTACATATTCATGGTTATGATAGGGATTTAAAAAACCTTATAATTAGTTCCTTTTGTTGTCTTTTTATGAAGTAGTGCTACATCATGGTTTAAGTGTTTTCTTGACGAGCCAATGAATACTCTTGAGTCTATACCAACATCACCAACCTTTTCTTTTGTAACGCGAGAAATTACATTTAATAGGGGAAGAGATGAAATAACATAAGTATAATAAGCTAAAGAGGAATTTTCCCCCACGCCCATTCCTGAATCACTGGTTAGGCTTATATTTTAAGCCAGTGGTAGTTGTACCCACCGTATCGAAACGAAGTGAGAAGGGGAGCGGAACAACGTCGGGTTAGCATTAGTAGCAGGACGGACTCCGGCGTGTAAGCCCACTGGGAGGTGACCTTATCATCCCTTGTAAGGTTTGTTATTATAATATATAGTAGCTAGGTGTAGTGTGATTTATTGGTGATCCTTTTTGTTGACAGGGACTAAGACACGGTATTACTTAGGGTCCAAGGTAGGATGCTGTTGGCGGACCAGTGGGGGCAAGGCCACAAATTAGCAGATGGGGCAACCACAACATGGCCACAGCCACCGTTGTGAGGCCAAGGAGAAAAGACAGGAAACAGAAAAATAAGTGAGAGGGAAAACAGTTGGAAGGGGATGACTACGTATACATTTATAATTAGGATAACGACTGAGCATTACATTGTGCGTATCGTTAGGGGAACAGTGCGACGAATTGTTTAAAAAGATAGTAAAACATTTATTAGGATAACGACTTGAAGCATTTCGCGGTTGCGTATCGCTCTAGGAGGGAAGGAATGAAAGACTTACTATTAAGATAACTTGTTAAGTATAATAACACATAATGGAGATAGTAAGAGTTCAAAATATATATTAATTAGAAAATATTAACGCATTTAGTAATGTCATTCAGTTTCACCAACCAGTAACTACATTTTTCGTAAAATCTTAGTTTGTTACAATCATATATTTTTTCCCACTTAATGTGGTGGTGGCAGCGGAGTAACCAGGACTGTAGAGTTACACTCCCAAGGTGGGCACTACATAAATGGTAACATTGGATCGATGTAAAAGGACACTTACATTTTGGTGACAGGCGGTTTGGATCCATTCGAGGTATCCGCGTACCACGAGCCAACTAACGCCTGTAGTTGTTTTTTTTTGTCAAGTGCAGTACTAGTGATAACACATACTGTAGCAGTATTGGTGTGTATAGAGTCCTAAGTGTAACAGAGTCCCATTAGTGTTTGACTAGTTCGTAGAACCCGTGGAGGAGGAAGGATGCTACTAACGTAAAACAGTAGGGCCAGGGTTACCCACATGCTAAAATAGACGCTGCTAAAGACATTAGTGATTGGCCTGGAAAGCCAAAGGCGGACGTAGTGAAAGGGTGCATTTTGCAACATGAAACATGTGCACACCTCCACCCGCTGTTGAACAGGAAAGTGAGTGGGTAGCGCCTGTATGCAGTGTTTTTATGGGTGAGTAGGATTGCGGTGAAGTAGTGTGTGATGTGGGTGATGTGACATACATCCCACGTGTGGATGCAGTGTGGAACGATGCCGAGGGGAGGGGATAGTGATGTGTGGAAGTGGATGGATGAGGAATTGTGTGGATAGGGGGCTTATATTCCACACTAAAACGCTAATGTAGGGAGGATGTCATGTAAAAGGTGTGCGGTAAGGTTAGGGACCGTACTACGGTTAGAATTAACATTAGGATAGAGGTAACAGCTCATGTAGAACTAGACGCCCTACAAGTAAGCAACTTTACGTGTTTCGTGGCAGTATAATAGCCACCCTTAGAAAAAGTAGCGTTAGAGCGGTAGTAATGGAGGAGGAATTTGTTACACAACACCAACTTGAGAAAGGAGGGACAGTGAAGAGATACGTGCTTATTATAATGACAGAAAGTGTAATCTCTCGTGAGAGAGAGATTAATTTTCACCAACTTGCTCTAGTGAGACGAGAGAAAGAGAGAGAGATGAGGTCCCCTAGAAAAAGAATGTAAAAAAGGTTAGAAATTCTTGCTTTAGAGGGTGCACACAGATTGCACCTGAACACTAAACCCGCTAGGTTGTCGTTAGACCCAAGGCTATGCTTGGCTCTGAGCTTTGCCGTTGGGTGTAATAGACGCAGGAGTATGTAGGATAGCAAAGGAGGTGAGCCCTATCCCAAGTATTGAGGGTATGGAGTAAATTACCAGTCGTGATTTCTCCCTACACCCTACGCCCGGATTAGTGGGGTAAAAGAAAATAACCATTGCAGACTAGAGGGCGAGTCCAGTCGCGACTCCTATAGTCTTCGGCCTTGACAAATAAGAGGAAAGTGAGAAGGTTCTCATTTCAAGGAGTGAAGCATTACATTAAATAACGATTTCCCAAACTGGTCAAATCTAATTCCTGGTTGAGGGGGAAGGATAAGTTAGGAATACATACTATCTCATTTTGTTGTATAATTGTTGGAAGAATTGGAAGAAGCAGGATGAGAATATTTGTGGTAACTGATAGCTCCCTAAAGAAAATTAAATGAAATTATGTTGTGAGTTATATGATATTGTTTTTTTTAGTTAGATATCCGGTTAGGCTGCTTGATGAAGGGACTGAGGCATAAGGAATTTTTTTTGCGGGGAGAAGAAGCTAGTAACGGAGAAATTACATTAATAGGGGAAGAGATGAAATAACATAAGTAAATAAGCTAACGGAGGAATTTTCTCCACGCCTCATTCCTGAAATCACGGGTAGTCTTATATTTAAGGCCAGTAGAGTGGTAGTTGACCACGTATCGAAACGAAATTGAGAAGGGGAAGATGAACGTCGGGGTTTGGCTGGTTAGCAATTTAGTAGCAGAAGGACTCCCGGGGGGTAAGACCCAACTGGGAGTGACCTTATCCTCCCGTGTAAAGGTATGTTATAAAATATATAGTTAGATAGAGAGGTAGGTGTGTGATTTATTGGGATCCTTTGTGACCAGGACAATGACGTGGATTACTAGTATGTCCCAAGGTGGAATGTTTGGCGGACAGGGGGCCAAGCGGCTCACAAAATTAGAAGAGGGGGCAACACACAACATTGTCACAGCCAGCCCGTGTGAGGACAAGGAGGAAAAGAACGGAAATAGAAAAATAAGTGAGGGGAAACAGTTGGAGTGGGTAGACTACGTATACATTATATTAGGATAACGACTGAGCGAGTACATGTGCGTATCGTTAAGGGGGTAACAGTGCGACTGAAGTACCAAAGATAGTAAACTAGATTAGGATAACGACTTGCAGCATTTCGCGGCGTACCGATAGGAGGGGAAGGGAAGCTTAATATTAAGATAACTTGTGAATGTATAATAACTACATAATGAGACAGTAAAGAGTTAAATAAATTATAATTAGAAATATATTAACGCTGTTGTCATTCAGTTTCCAAACCATTACTTACATTTTTTCGTAAATCTTTTATTTTGTTCAATCATATATTTTTTCCCACTTAATGTGGGTGGTGGCAGCGGAGGTAACAGGACTGGAGAGTACACTCCCAAGGTGGGCCACTACATAATGGTAACAAAGATTTCAAGATGAGTCCCAAAAAGACCATTACACTTTATTTATCTTCTTACTCCATCCATAAAACAAGTTGCATAAACACGGTGACATTAACCCATCCTTGCCTCATTGATACCTTGCATGGTACTGAGTCTACGATATGTTTTGTCCCTACACAAATCGGGAAAGCTCGCCGACAGTAAGGTTAGGTTGGTATCCGGTCATTTGCCATACCATAGTCATTTCGCCCACAGGTCATTTCGCTCACACTATGGAGGGAGTCATTCGCCCACAACTATGGAGTCTATAGAGCTAGGAGGTAGAGTTATATTGTTTAGGGTGTCGAGAACCCCTCACCCCCCGCTAGGAGGTTTTAGGTTAGATTTCTTTAGGTTAGGTTAGGGTAGGGTAGATTTGGGTAGTTTAGGTTAGATTGGTTAGGTTCGGTCAGGTAGATTCTTTATTGGTTAGTTAGGATAGGTTAAATTGGTTAGGTTTAGCTTAGGTTAGATTTGGTTAGGTTAGGTTATCGGTGGGTCAAGTCCCCTGCTAGGGTAGGTTAATTTTGGTTAGGTAGGTTTATTGGTTAGGCAATTTCGTCATTTAGCCTACAAGACCATTTCGTCCAACATGTAAGTTCATTCGCACACATGTAAGTCAATTCGCCCACTCTAAAAGTCAATCGCCCCCACGATCCATTGTCACGGAGTCATGTAACTATATTTTCTCTGCAGAAATGAATGAACCACCAGTAACTTGGGCGAGAAAATGACGGTAAACGTCTAGTGTTTAGCCCTATACTCTCCACTTCCCCCAAACAGTTGGGGACCTGTGGTGAATGCGGGGTTTTCGGGTGGGGAAAAATTATTCGTCGGAAACACGTAATAAAGAGTTGGTTATGGGGGTTTTAGAAAAGCACTAGATCTAGGGTAATTCCTTATATCTAGAGAAAATTGCCTAACCAAAATAAAACCGTAACCCCTAACCAAAATTAACCTACACTAGCCAGGGGGCTACCCACGAGAACCTAACCTAACCAAATCAACCGATCCGAACCTAACCAAACTAAATCTAAACCTAACCGAACCCAAATCTAATAATAGGTTAGATTTGTTAGGTTAGGTTAGCTTAGGTGTAGATCTATGGTTAGTTAGGTTATCGGGGGTTCAGCCCCCTGCTAGGGTAGGTTTTAATTTTGTTAGGTTAGGTTATTTGTGGTTAGGCAATTTCTCTAGATATAAGGAAATTACCCTAGATCGAGAAATTTTACCCCCCTACACAACTCTTTATACGTGTTTCCGACGAATAATTTGTTCCCCACCCGCGAAAAACCCCGCCACTCCCAACAGGTGACCCAAACTTGTTGGGGGAAGGGAGAGTATGGGCAAACACGTAGAAATTTTACCGTCAATTTCGCCCAAGTGGTTCATTACATTCTGCCAGAGGAAGATATAGTTACATGATTTCGTGACATGGATCGTGGTTGGGCGAATGCCTCTTATAGTGGGCGCGAATGACTTACATGGACGAAATGTTCTCGCTTGGGGCGGAAATGACGAAAATTGCCTAACCAAAAATAAACCTAACCTACACCAAAATTAACCTACCCTAGACCCCTCAGGGGGCTTGACCCAACGATATGCTAACATAACCAAACCAAATTTAAACCTGATCGAACCTTAACCATATCTAACCTAACCTAACCGAACCAAATCTAACCTAAAAAAACTACCAAATCGAATCCTACCCTCACCTAAAGAAATCTAACCTAACCTCCTCGCGGGGGGGGGGGGGGTTCTCGTCACACTAAACAAATAACCTCCTAGCTCCATAGACGCCATAGTGGGGGCGACGAAATGACCGGTATACCAACCTAACCATTACTGTCGGCGAGTTTTCCCGATTTGTGTGGGGGACAAAATATCGGTAACATTTTCCCCGAAATACATGGGGAAAGGAGGGGTAATGTACCGGGGTTTATGCAATTTTTTAGGGATGGAGTTAAGATAAATCAAAGAAAAGGTTGGGTGATGTTGGTATAGACTCAGAGTATTCATTGGTCGTAAAGTAACACTTAAACCATGATGTCACTAGATTATAGGAAAGACAACAAAAGGAACTAAATTTAAAAAGGTTTTTTAATACTACAAACTGAATGCCAGCCTACAAAAGAAGACTCGACGATAAAAAAAATTCGGTTTTGGGCAAAATTGATTTTCCCGGGTGATTTTTCCGGCCGCTGAAAACACTAGAGAAGACTGGGGTGATGGTTGTGGCAAAGGCTTCTAGCCCCAGGAAAAACAGCCACAGCAAGCTATTAAAAGTAAGCAAGGGTAGGACACATTCCCGTACCACCATTCTTCCCTTTTTTACAGGCTCTGTTATGACTCTTTTTCTTGGTTTGAAGCCCTGCACATCAGCCATTACCTCAGGTCTTCTCTATAGTGTTGCAGGAGAAAGAGCACAGTAATATAGCACCTGGAATATAATTTCGCGCAAAAAAAACTCGAAAATTTTTCCATCCCCGTATTTTCCCTTCGTAGGTCCCCCCGGGCGACCCCCCCTTATCCCCCCAATGCACCATGTAAAAAAAACCGTGACAGTTAGGGTGGGTCATTGATGAGGGGGCCCGATCATCCTACCGGCCGTGACTGCACAGGGAAACCGACCTTTCATTTTACATACTGCCAGCGTAAAGGGGACCACCGACCAGGTGTTTTAATGTGTCAAGGACGCGTAAAGCCAAGGGGAAAAAGAAAAATTATCGTGACGTCAGGGGTCCTTTAAATGCTCAGTTTAAAAAACCCCATTATTATCAAGATGAGAGGGCCCCACCGCGAAGGCAGATGCGCCCTAACAGCACCCCGTATAAAAACCCTTTTTTCCCTTTTTCCCCTCTTTGGGCGCGACAGGAAACAGCCATATTTTTAAAACCATGACGCACCACCCATTTTACTGATGTTTGTTACGTTTGTCAAAATAAAAGAATTTTTTTCCCGAGGTCGTGGAAGGGGCGGGCATCGTCGGGAATCCGCGCGTCTTTCAAATCAAAGAATGATGACTAATGACTTAGGAAAAAAATTTACAAAGGGAAAAAAAAAATACTGCGAGGTATCGGATATGGTGAGAAAATTCACCCTTTAGTACCACTTGCGTCAACCCAAACATAAGGGTTTTGTCAACAAAAATGGGAGGTTTTAAAGGATCTTTGCTGTGGACCTGCGCCCCCCGTCAATTTTGCTGTCAAAAAAGGCTTCCCTTGCACTAAAACGTGCGTCGGGGGAAAGAAATGGCCTTTCGTCCCAATGCCCTAAATTTAATGGGTTTACTAGCGAGCCTCTCAACTTTTAGGTATTGTTCGCCTACCCATCAGTTTGGAAAGGCCCATCTATTATGCGTTTGTTTTTTATGTAGCTTCCAATTTCCTTGCCCACGGAGGGGTTTTAGGGTTAAAATCGCTAAAACCCCAATCGATGGGACTATCCTGATATAAATTGATCAAATTTCAAAGAAAAGGCTTTCAGGCGATAAATCAACCCATGTCCGATTTCCCGAGTGGAACTAAATCGAAAAGTAAATATAGGTATTTTACCACCCAAACTCGGGCCGCCCGCCCTTCAGATTCCCCCCCAGATGTCTGTTCTTGTAAATGAAAAGACGACATCGAATGTGAATTTACCCAAAAGTTTAATATGGAAATTTGGGAAAGTTGTTAATGCCACGGTATAGGGGACCACGAGATACCCCCCCGGGGGGCCAGCACATTACCGTGTCAGCCCCAAAGCTACCTAGGGTGTGACATTCCCTTGAAGCCCTATCAAATAAAAGACAGTTGTGGAATAACCCTGAGACGGTTTGTGAGGGACACAAGACGTCGCCCTTGTGGTCAATCCCACCAGCCCGAAAAATTAAAAAAAGGGGCCCCTTAATAAAGCTTTAGTTTATGACGCGGGGTTTTGTACCAGAACCTTTGGAATCCCAGCTTTTTTTTCTTAGAAAAAATACATCAAAAAACAAGCCGGCTCCTGTACAAACCTTTGATTCACTCGTCATGTAGTGGACAGAGGGGGGCAGTCCGAATTTTTTAGCCGCAATTTCCCGCAATTTGCAAAAATGGTAATTGGGTTTTTGCAGAATTGCGCAATTACAGATGCCTAAAACCAAATGCGGGGAAAATTTGCAAAATTGCGGACCGCCTTTTCGCATCGCCTAACTTCGGTGGGAAAATCGTTGCAAAATTGCGCAATACGGATGCCTGAAAAAATGCAAAATTTGCGGGTTGCGACCGCCAAAATTTTAAAAAGAAATTGCAAAAATTGGGTTTGACGATCACCACCTCAAAATGGCAAGTGCCCGCGTGAACATAATTCCCACCAATTGGTGGAGACGACACTGCCAACTCCCAAATGAGCCGTGTTTTGACGTCCAAGCCCCGTCTTGGTTTACGAAAACCCCCCAAATAACACTTGCAAAAATGTGTGTTTACTGCTTTGTGAATTTTTGCAATTTTTTTGGACTGATTATTAATTGGGCCCCCCTCCCAAATTGTTGTTTTTTTTGTAGCAGAAAAAAACAGTTTTCAATTGCGAAAAAAAACGTCTTCAAACCAAGACCAAGCAGCATCGTCCAAGCATCCACATGTGTTGGTAGTGTACACAGTCCTCAGGACACTCATCTAGGCTTTCGGGGACTTGGGTTTGAGAGCGTGTACGCTCCTAGCTGGCCGTGTGTGTGATTACTGTTTATCCTGCATATACTGTTGTTGTGTTAGTGAGTACTAAGATTGCCAAAATTGACAATAGACCGGGGTATGGCATGGTTGTGGTTGAAACCATAACCAGTGTTTTTTTTGGGGTTAATAACGGGTTTTTTAAATTTTTATATAAGGATAAAAATAGGCTTAAAAACGGCTTTTTAGAAAATAAAGGGCTTTTTTTTGCTTCTTTCTAATTTGAAATTTCAGAAATTTAAAATTTGTTTTATATTTGCAGATTTGCTATATAATTAGGTTTAGAAACGCTAATTTTTGGACACGCACAATCACAAAATAAAAGACAATTTGAAATTACTGAAATTACAAATTAGACAGAAGCAAAAATTGCCGTTTTTTTACTAAACCCCTTTTTTTAAAAGTCTATTTTGCTTCTAAAAAATTAACAAATTTAACCAGAATGGACAAGTTTTGTCGCCATCCCGTCGCCTAGGAGTAGGATATGAGTGTGGAATATGGATACTGATAATTTTAGAAGTGGGGATTGGTCAGAAGTGACTTGGAGGCTCAGGATGATTCCCCAGCACTAAGCCCCTCAGCCAGAGCACGGAGCGTGAGAGCAGGCAGGGCGGGAAAACAGGTGGAGAGAAGTTTCCATTAACTTGAGTCATTTGGACAAGTAAGTTATTCCTTATTACTGAGTATTTTGAAATTTAATTTGGTCAATTATAGTTTCACCCAACCAAAAGATTTTTGATGCGCCTTATTAATACATAAGGCGCATCAGAAAACGTTGGTTGGTGAAGCTATAAATTATCCTTTAAATTTTCTATTTAAAAGTTAAAAAATAGAAAAAAATTTTTATAAAGGCTGAATAAAAAGGGGGATATATATCCGATATTATTTGATTATTTGGAGCACAGTCATCACAGAGAGCTCTGCGCGGCGACTTTTTAGTTAAAGCTCATTTTTCAAGGTAGTAGATTTATCAGAAAATAATAATCAATGGAAAGCTAATACAATTTTGCTTTATTGATATTTTCCCTGTAAAGTTGCCCCACAAAATTTTACAGCGATGCGTTAAGTGAATTTTAAATTCAGCTATTTTCAGCTCTAAGGCCTTTATTTTTGTGTTTTTCTGTGTTTTATGTGAAATCTTATAGAACAAAAATTTTCCCAAGTAACAGTATACCTTTTTTTCATGTATACATGTTACTGCGGGGGCATGCCCTTTAGAATTCCCGGGTCATGGGGGAACGAAAGGGCCCCGGCGCTAAAATGGGGCCCATAGCGTTTAACATAGGGGTATGAATGGCGTTACCCTCTAACGTACGTACGTACGTAGTATGTAGTACTACATCTACTACATATTACATACTAGATACCCCAGTCACCCAGTGATTACAGCCGGCTGTGAATTTAAAGTAAAGAAAAACCTAAAAGAGACAAAGACTTAATTGTGAATGAAAGTACGTAACAAGTATAGACGAAACAAAAAGGAATACAGAAAATTAAAAAAAAACACAAAAAAAAGTCTTAGACATTTTTTTTTAATTGTAGGTGTTTAAAAGTCATAGACATTTTTTTGTTTTAATTGTAGGTGTTTTGTTTTAAAACCCGGGAAAGCGCGGCTATGCCCTTTGGGGCACTCCTAAGAAAAAGGAGTATGCCCAATTGGGGGGCGCCAAATTTAAAAAAGGTGGGCAAATTTTTAGGCCGGTGAAATCTGGCAACTCTACTTTTCCTGAGGGAAGACCCAGGGGTCCAAAATAGCTCAGTGACCCATGCCCGCCCTGGGAAGGGGAAGGGGCGACAGGTCTTCCCTACGCGGGCGAGAGTTAGAGAGGAAAACCCTTGCAGCCTGTTTTTTTGTGAACGATCTGCCATGTCTGGATTCCATTAAAAATCAAAAGCTCTTCACTTGCAAAATACAAACATAAAAAAACCACAAGACTTTAGCCAAACAAAATATTTTTCGGTTTTCCCAAAAAAAATGGGAAACATTGATAACTTCAAACTTTTTACGATTAAAAATTTGGCAAAAATCCCGCGCACACAGAATTTGTCACACAGGGTTTCCCCAGTTTACGGGTTAATGTAGGTGTCAAAATTAGTTGCGGAAAATTTCGGAAATTGCGGTATTTTCGATTGCGAAAAGGCCTATCTGAAAAAAAATTTTGGGGATTGCGATTTCGGACGGTGCAGGTCGGAATTTCGGGAAATTTCGATTGGCGGAAAATTTTAAAAAAAAATTGCAAGCCCACCCTGGGAGTGGGTATCCGAATTAAAAGCTTTACTGTTAGGACTTTAAACAATACCCTGATGTTTTGCCCTGCCAGGGGATGCCTTTGGGGTTTTTCTGATCGAACAACACATCACTTAAATTTTAAAAATTGGTACCCACGGCTATATTCCAGCCCCATCGACTCCCACAGTCAGAGGCAAATATCGAGATCAAATAAAAACTGTTGGAACAGGGTGTAATAAAAATTTACGATCACCGGGAACCGCCTTTTTTCTGTTCCTAAAAAGGACTGAAGTTACAAACCTGTAATTTATTTTAGGCGGGTAAATGAAGAAAATGAGGGGATAGGTATCCTCTCCCCGTTTTTAATGACTTTTTATGGCTCCCAGAACCCGGGGAAAAACTTTCATAGCCTGATTTTTTTAAGGGTCTGGCAAGTACCGTGGGCCATGCGAGGAAAGTAACTGTTTCACCACTCCCAGCGGACATTTTGGTGCTTAGAAAACCTTTTGGGCTTTAAAAGTCCATCACTTTCATAGAATGATAAATACCTTGTTTTTTGATATGCTATGAAAAAAATGATATGCTATCTTGATTATGTGAAAATTTTATAAGGATTTAGAGTTCATTTTGCCCTTAGAAACGTACTCCCCAAGCTTAAGAAGCAGTTAAAAGCTAAACACGAAGGTGAGTTTCTAAAAGCAACATTTTTTCTTAGGACATATCGTCGTCGATGAGGACGGAACCACACCCCTGAAAAGAAAAATTAAAGCAATTTAAAAGCAAACTTCCCCCCAACCCCAGATGTAACAAAAGTCCTTCTTTCATTTGGGTTTGTTTGGGGTTTATGGCGTTCAATAAAAATTTTTTCCGCCAAAGGGATCGCCCCTGACAGATTGTTAACAAAAATATACCCTTTTTATTGGGGAAGCTGCACAAGATTAAAGTTTTTAAGACTTAAAAAATTTTCCCTAACCAACCCCTTTCTGGGTTTCCCGATTTATAAGGCTCCTTTCATATGTTACGGAGCCTCTGCCCTGGGCCTTTTGGGGCATTTTTTAAAGCAACCTACGCAAGCGTAAAAAAAACGTGCTATTGCATATGGAATAAGCCCCAATCCCGCCCATCAAATTCTTGTCACTCTCAGGAGACCTCGCTGTTGGTCTGGGTCTCAAAAGTTTTAGGGGGTATTATCTTTAGGTATGATATAATATATTTTCAATCCGCAGCCGTCCCCCAACTATTTAAGGAAAAAACCTTACCGGGAGACTCGCGCGCTGGTAACCAAAATTACAAGAGTTTAATCCAATGTTTAAATACGGGCCCGGTCGAGCAAGTAGTGGTGACGCCCTGTCTAGGGAAAGTCAGTAGGATCCGTGGGAGAAACACCCCCTGTTTTACAAAATTTAGCCATTCATGAATTAGCCAATGCCCAGCGTCAACATGACGTGTGGAACAAGGTCATATATGCTCTGGAATCAGGTGATGAATCAAATTTACCAAAATTAACCATTCCTTTTGTAGTGTTCAAAATGACCATCTACACCGTTATCACCATTATGTAGTGCCCACCTTGGGAGTGTACTCTACAGTCCTGGTTACTCCGCTGCCACCACCCACATTAAGTGGGAAAAAATATATGAATGAACAAAAATAATAGATTTAAGAAAATATGTAGGTATTGGTTGAAAACTGAATGACAACGCGTTAATATATTTCTAATTATAATATATTTAACTCTTTACTGTCTCACTTGGTAATTATTATACATTCACAAGTTATCTTAATATTAAGTCTTCCTTCCCTCCTAGCGATACGCACGCGAAATGCTCAAGTCGTTATCCTAATATAGTTTACTATCTTTGGTAACTTCGGTTGCACTGTCACCACATTAACGATACGCACATGTAATGCTCAAGTCGTCATCCTGATCTAGTGTACTATCTCTGGTAACTTCAGTCGCACTGTTACCCCTTTAACGATACGCATGCGTAATGCTCAAGTCGTCATCCTAATATAGTTTACTATCTCTGGTAACTTCAGTCGCACTGTTACCCCTTAACGATACGCACATGTAATGCTCAAGTCGTTATCCTAATATAATGTATACGTAGTCTATCCCACTTCCAACTGTTTCCCTCTCACTTATTTTTCTATTTCCTTCTTTCTCCTTGTCCTCACACGGCTGGCTGTGACATGTTGTGGTTGCCCCCTCTGCTAATTTGTGAGCGCTTGGCCCCCTGGTCCGCCAACAGCATCCTACCTTGGGACCCTAAGTAATACACTTTATTAGTCCTGGTCAACAAAAGGAATCACCAGTAAGTCATGTCTACATCTCTTTTTTAACAAACATTTCATAACATACCTTTACCAAGGGCGAGAATATCACCTCCCCACAGGCGACTTAACTCAATGAACGTCGAGCTGCTTCTAAAATTATCCTAACCTAGAATTCCCGTTCTCACCTCGTTTCGCTACGTGTCTAATTACTACTGGCTTGAAATATAAGCCTAACCAGTGATTCAGGAATGAGGCGTGGAGGAAAATTCCTCGTTAGCTTATTGATATTTATGTGTTATTTCATCTCTTCCCCTATTAATGTAATTTCTCGCGTTACATAGCTTCTTCCCCCCCAAAAAAAATTCCTTATGCCTCAGTCCTTCATCAAGCATCCTACCGGATATCTAACTAAAAATAAAAATAAATTATCATATACATCACACATAATTTCATATAAATTTTCTTAGGATCTTCTATCACTTACAAACAAATATTCTCATCCTGCATTTTCCAATTCTTCCAACAAATTTACAAAAAAATGAGATAGTATGTATTCTTAACTTATCACTTCCCTCCCCGAGAGTAGATTTGACCAGTGGGGAATACGTATTTAATGTAATGCTTTCACTCCCTTGAAATGAGAACCTTCTCACTTCCTCTCTTATTTGTCAAGGCCGAAGCCCTATAGAGTAGCAACTGGACTCGTCCCTCTAGTCTGCAATGGTTATTTTCTTTTACCCCACCAATCCTGGGCGTAGGTGCGTAGGGAGAAATCACGACCGGATTTACTCCATACCCTCAATACTTGGGATAAGGCTCACCTCCTTTGCGAGGCATACATACTCCTGCGTCTATTCACCCATCGAGCAAAGCTCAGAGCCAAGCACATCCTCGGGTCTAACGACAACCTAGCGGGTTTAGTGTTCAGTGCAATCTGTGTGCACCCTCTAAAGCAAGAATTTCTAACATTTACATTCTTTCTAGGGGACCTTCATCTCTCTCTTTCTCTCTCTCACGAGAGAAAGTGGTGAAAGTTACGAGAGATTAACACTTCTGTCATTATAATAAGCACGTATCTCTTCACTGGCCTCCTCTCTCAAGATGGTGTTAGTGTACAAATTCCTCCTCCATTACTACCACTCTAACGCAACTTTTCTGAAGTGGCTATTATACTGCCACGACAACCCGTAAAGTTGCTTACTTGTAGGGCGTCTAGTTCTACATGAGCTGTTACCTCTATCCTAATGTTAATCTAACCGTAAGGTACGGTAACCTAACCTTACCGCACCTTTTACATGACATCCTGCCCTACATTAGTGTTAAGTGTGGAATACAATCCACACATTCATCATCCATCCACTTCCACACACATCACTATCCACTTCCACTCGGCATCGTTCCACACTGCATCCACACGTGGATGTAGTGTCACATCACCCACATCCACACTACCTTCACGCATCCTACATCACCCATAAACACACTGCATACGCGCTACCCACATCACTTTCATGTTCAACAGCGGGTCGGAGGTGTGCATGTTTCATGTTGCACCCTTTCACTACTCTGCTTCGGCTTTTCCAGGCCATCACTAATGTCTTTATCAGCGTCTATGTTAGCATGTGGGTAACCCGGGCCTACTGTTACGTTAGTATCATCTACTTCCCCAGCCTGAGCGAACTAGTCATAGTCACTAACGTTACTCTATACACCTATATGTACACCTATACTCTGTACACACCATACTGTACAGTATGTGATCACTAGGTAACTGGCACTTGAAAAAACCAACAACTAACAAGGCGTTAGTTAGCACGTGGGTACGTGGAAACCATCGAATGGATCCAAACCGCTGTCACCATTATGTAGTGTTCAAAATGACCATCTACATCGTTATCACCATTATGTAGTGCCCACCTTGGGAGTGTACTCTACAGTCCTGGTTACTCCGCTGCCACCACCCACATTAAGTGGGAAAAAATATATGAATGAACAAAAATAAAAGATTTAAGAAAATACGTAAGTATTGGTTGAAAACTGAATGACAATGCGTTAATATATTTCTAATTATAATATATTTAACTTTTTACTGTCTCACTTGGTAATTATTATACATTCACAAGTTATCTTAATATTAAGTCTTCCTTCCCTCCTAGCGATACGCACGCGAAATGCTCAAGTCGTTATCCTAATATAGTTTACTATCTTTGGTAACTTCGGTTGCACTGTCACCACATTAACGATACGCACATGTAATGCTCAAGTCGTCATCCTGATCTAGTGTACTATCTCTGGTAACTTTAGTCGCACTGTTACCCCTTTAACGATACGCATGCGTAATGCTCAAGTCGTCATCCTAATATAGTTTACTATCTCTGGTAACTTCAGTCGCACTGTTACCCCTTAACGATACGCACATGTAATGCTCAAATCGTTATCCTAATATAATGTATACGTAGTCTATCCCACTTCCAACTGTTTCCCTCTCACTTATTTTTCTATTTCCTTCTTTCTCCTTGTCCTCACACGGCTGGCTGTGACATGTTGTGGTTGCCCCCTCTGCTAATTTGTGAGCGCTTGGCCCCCTGGTCCGCCAACAGCATCCTACCTTGGGACCCTAAGTAATACACTTTATTAGTCCTGGTCAACAAAAGGAATCACCAGTAAGTCATGTCTACATCTCTAGTTAACAAACATTTCATAACATACCTTTACCAAGGGCGAGAATATCACCTCCCCACAGGCGACTTAACTCAATGAACGTCGAGCTGCTTCTAAAATTATCCTAACCTAGAATTCCCGTTCTCACCTCGTTTCGCTACGTGTCTAATTACTACTGGCTTAAAATATAAGCCTAACCAGTGATTCAGGAATGAGGCGTGGAGGAAAATTCCTCGTTAGCTTATTGATACTTATGTGTTATTTCATCTCTTCCCCTATTAATGTAATTTCTCGCGTTACACTTTCTCACAATTCTTTTTGTCCTTAGACGGAGTGCTTTGTAGATATTGGCCTCAAAAAGCAGATCCTGTGGCACAATTTGTGATACCTGAGTCATTTGTACTTGTGGTATTAAAGTTAATTCATGATGCGGTTATTGCCGGTCATCCAGGGAAGGAGCGAACCCTTACTGCGGCCCGTAAATGTTATTTTTGGCCGACCCATGCGTGTAGAAATAGATGCATATGTAGCAAAGTGTGTGAAATGCGTCCAGCACAAAGGGATGGTGTCTAAGCCAGCACCGATTTTAGAATATCCTCCCCCGGAACGACCATGGGACGTAGTTGCAATAGACCTACTTCAGCTTCCTGCTAGCCATCAGGGTTCCAAGTACCTCTTAGTATGTGTAGATCACTTGTCTAGGTACGTTGTAATGGCCCCAGTAAAGGATAAAACTCCCCCGTGGGGTTTGCTCACGCCCTCATAGCCAATCTTTTTTTGCCCCTACTCAAACACCTCGAGTATTATTAAGTGACAACGGGGCGGAGTTTCGCAACGCATTTCTGAGTAAAATTTCCCAAAATTTTTCAACATAAGTCAAACCTTTGTGGCAACATATCACCCCGCCATTTAACGGCCTTGTGGAGCGCACCAATAGGAAAATCCTAGAAATTTTGCGCCCGATTGTCAGTGGCTTACTAGAAAATTGGGAAGTTTGGGTTTTACCACATGTAGCAGCAAGCATAAATAGTAGCGTTTGCGAGTCAACAGGAAAATGCCCGTATTACATATTTTTTTTGGGATAGAGAAAAGACTCCTTTATGATTGCTAGGTAGTAGGGTACGCTGTATAACGAAAATTCTTTTTCTAAACTTTGCCATGCCAATTTTCCTATGTAAAAGGGAATTCTAAGACGCTTTTATATGTTTCCATTTTTGCATTTGAGCAATTCTTACTATGCAAAATCGCATTTTTTATATTGCACCCTTATCAAATAATCTTAAATGAGTACGCAGTGTCCGGTTGGTCCTGTGTTTTGCATCATGCACCAATATGAGTTCCAAATGACTAGCGTGGTAAGCTCTTTCTGATCAGTTGGTTCATCAGGCACTACATCACGTGTCACAGCCTCTACGTTGCCTAGAACGTGTCCATCATGTCCTTCTTAGACCTGAAGCAGGGCATGGTCTCCCGTGGTGGGCCCGAGCCCGGATGAACCCGTCTCTGGCCTGCTGCCCCACCACTGCTGCCGCAGCCTTTTGTCACCTGCTTCCGACTCTTTCGGTGCTCTGATTGTGGATAGAGAACTCCGGAACCTCGTACGGCTTGACCAGGATTTCCTGGATCTGATCCCCGGACAGTGAACGGGTGAATCCCCGGCTCGTGCACCTGGTCGGCTGCCAGCTGATCAGTGTCTGCAAGCTGGTGATTTGACAAGTTCACCCTTGGTGTGATGCGAGGTCTTACACTGGTGTCCCCATACTCCTCCCCCAGCCCTCAGCTTCAAATCTGGGTCACGGTGAACCTGCGGTCTCCTCACTCTGACTCGCCATCAGCGGGGAGGAGGACACATTCTGAGTGTGCGAACCAGCCCCCTGTCCGCACGTAAAAGGGTCACAGCTGTTTGGACCTTCTTGGGCTGCGACTCATCACTCTGAGCTGCGTGAGGATGTGCTTGGGGCCGTCCTCTAGTCTGTGGTGAACCTTGATGTCGTAGCAGAGTTTGAAGTACACCTGCAGGCGGGTACTTGACTAGGAAGGATTTCCAGGGTGTTCAGTTCTTTGCCAGTCAGCCCCATGCTTTCTGGTCCACATGTACACGAGCGACTGGTTTGTGGTGAGCATCTGGGGGTGGGACACCTTGCCAAACATTTTATCTCCTGCAGCTCGGACGGGAGAACGCCCCGCTTCACAGCCTGGACCAGCTGGTGGGAGACCTGCTGGTCAGTGGACATGTTGACCAAGATATACTCGGTTTATCTCCGTGAGATCTTCACCCCCCTGGCACTCCTCTGAACTCTGCGTTGTAACTGCATCTCATTCACGCTGGACAGCAGACTGCACACTGGACCCGTGTAGCCAGTGTCAGATGAGGTAGGCCCGTCGATGCTGGTGATAAGGTGGCGCAGGGGCAACTCGTTTGTGTGCAACACGCATATACTCCAGAAGAGCTTGCGTCCCAGCATCTTCTCCAAATGGGCGTGAGTACCACCCTTCCACCCCGTGTTGGCCCTAGTTGAGTCACCTTGCAGTACGATCAGTGAGTCGGTGGAGTCATATGTCACCAGCAGATCATAGAGAGCCTGAAAGCCACCTTGAACGCAGGCTTCTCAGGTGGCACCGGGTCCTCTGGTACAAAGTGCCAAAGGTACCTTCCAGATGGCTCCTCTGTCACTGACACATGCTCCTCCCTGATCAACCTTGGGTTGCAGTTTCCCATAGCTGTCGGGCAAACCCTCGCCCTGGTTTTGTCCTTTCCTCCCATCGTAACCCAATCCAACTATTTTGGTACCCTGGTGCTTCCCCTGGTCAAGGTCCCTGGCCGATGCCATGGCATCCTGCCTGGCCCTCCTCAGCTTGTTAGGATCGCAGACCAGGTACGACATGTCTGGAGAGAGGTGGCCGTCAGCGATAAGGTCCGGAGGAATCCAGAAGCCAAGGCAGCAGCAGCAGTGGGCGGGAAAGTCGACCGGATGCTTGCCAGCGCCAGGTTCCGGACTGGCATTGTGTTTCTTCTTGCAGCTGGCCTGTCCAAGTACTGCATCACAAGGGGTTTCCAGGGACCCCAGCCTCTCCCTAGCAGTCGGGCTACCAGATGGCAGCCTCCTGTTGCTCCTGCCTCTTTCCTCTGAGTGGCAGGGTGGAACGACTCATCCGTCCCCTCCTCAGAATCCTGGTGATCTTCAGCCTGGCCCAGGGAAAATCTGCTCCTGCAGCTCAAGACGTCTGACCCTTTTTATCTTTCTGCTTCTGCTTCTTCAGCTTAGCCTCCACTTCCAACTGTTTTCTCTTTGCTGCTTTCACTTGTCTATGCTCTCATTCTTGTCTAACCCCTGTCATCATCATTGCACTCTCCTCCCCAACTTTGATCCTCTGGTAGTACAGCCATCCAGGTCTAAAGTAGGGACTTTGCTGGCCAGGGGGGAGTCCCCACTGCACGTGTGCTCTCGCATAGCACAGCTGGGGGTTGGGGCAGTGGGATTCCTGGTCCTTGCAGAGGAGATCGTGTGAGGGCAGGCCCTTATGTTTAAAACAGCCTGTCCATATTCTTCTCCACGAATTCCTTTACTGCTTTATTTTTCTCTGTGTCTCACCACTTCACTAACCTTCTTCAAAAATTTCTATCCTTCTGGTCACGGACCGGTCAATAACAACCACTGGAGTGCAAAATGGGCGTTTGATTTCTTCCACTGGGCAAGCACCATGGGGGTCCCGAAACACACTTGGTTTACAAGGAGAAGCCATCCTGAAAAAGACGACCAAGAATTGATGATAGGTGCAAATGAAGCCGTTACTTTCGCGAGGCTAAGCTATGTTCTGTAGATAAAAATAAAAGTCTATTTTTGCATAGAAGTGCTCAAACCAAAAAGTTGAAGCGGACAAACCACCCTTAAATTTCAATTTTACATAAGAAAAACCCTGCCAAATTCGAAATAATCTATATTTCATTTTTCATTGGACCTACGGCGTAGCCTACCCTAAATTGTAGAGTTTCGAGTTCGCTTCTTTGAGTCAAAATATTTTTTACAAATTTAATTTTTTTTTTTGTTTAATTTATTTATTCCGACAAAAAAATTTTAACAGGGAATTTTGTTCATGATTGGGATATGGATATTTATATATTTTGGTGAAAAGAAAAAAATTTTTGTATATGTTGATGCGAATTCAATGATGTATATAGTTTCTACTGACTATATTATTTGAGTGGTTGTACGAAAAATCTATCTAAAAATACGATCATTTTGGGGGCTCGGTAGATAATGTGGGCTACAAAAGTTCCACTCTGACCACAAAAAAGCGGGCCGGGCAACGCGCTTGCAGCCTTGTTTTAGCGTCCCACTACGCCCCTCTAGACCCTTCCTTGGTGCCGCGGGTGGGGGTGTGGGGGAAAGGGTGTGGGCGTGTGTGAGGGTGTGTGAGTAACCAAGCAAAGGCGTTTTTTGTCCATGCCCTTGGAAGTAAAATTTTTTTATTATTTTAAGCTCCGCCCACTTATATTTTACTCTTTTGCGGCATAAAAAACTAGCAATAACTTTTTACTTTTTTCCCGTAAAATATACAGTCGTGGGGTGGGGGGGTGGTTTCAAGGGGCCTGGCCAATCAATCGCGCGCATAGAAAATCTTATCAAAATTCCCCCCGTTAAAGTTTCTCTTTTCCTTTAATTCTCATCCAATTCAACATTCATTACATGCGCACGACATCAAAGGATACTGTATTTTTTTAATAGAGGGAAAGGGGTAGTAAGGAGTAGAGTAGGTGACCTTTAAAAGGGAAGAAGTCACAAATATTAAAATTTTCCGCGACGTCTGGGGAAAAAATTTCCCAATCCTCAATTTTCAATGTTCCAAACTTCGTTAGCTTTTCTGGCTTAGACCAAAACGGTGTATTATTTCTATAGTATAGTCAAATACTTAAATTTTTTCATGAGTGATATTTACATTGCAAGAAATGTTAAAATTTGGTATATATGTTTTATCACAAAAAAAAGAAAGCCTTTTAGGGGAAAACCCATCGCAGGGCCGAATACGAACATTTTATCAGTCTGATTTTGCTCCAACCGAGTAGGAACAAGGGTTTCCCTTTAGTAGGAAGGTTTTTGTCGTGGGGAACCCACGGGCCACCACACACCCACCCCCACCCAGGCACCCACCCCCCCCACCACCACCCCCCCCCCACACCCATCACAAACCCCCCCCACACGCCCATCCCCTCCGCCCCCACACACCCCCCCACCACACCCCATCACCCATCCCCCCCCACCACCCCCCCACCCCACGCCCCTAAACCCCTCCGCCCCCACACACCCACCCCCCACACGCCCTCACACATCCGCCCCCCCACACACCCACCCACCCACGCCCTCACCATCCGCCCACCACACCCCACCCCCACCGCCCCTCATACTCCGCCCACCACACACCCACCCACCACATCCATCACCACCCCCCACCACACACCCGCCCTGGATGTTAAACGGGGAGATGCACTGGAGGATTA
>JACEEZ010014732.1:2500-10000 GCA_016584305.1 Chionoecetes opilio
CGGGTCGGGGGGGAAAACGGGGAAACCTTGGCCCCAAAGATGGCCCCAAAAGCGTTTAACATAGGGCCTAAAATGGCGTTTACCCTCTTTAAGAGAAACCCTGGGAAAGGGGGAGGGAGTGGGGTAGGGGGGGGGGACAGGGGTTTTTAAAAGGGCTAGAATAGGGGTTTTTAAACCCTTTTTCAGAGGCACCGAACCCTAAAAAAAAACCTCCGAAACCAATGGCCGAACCCCCGGAAAAAAAATTGGGGGGGGAAAAATCAATAAAAAAATTTAAATGAAAAATTCCCTTAAAAATTTAAGAAATATATTTAATAAAATACTTTTTTGATTTAATTGATGAAAAACATTAGGGGAAAAAATTGCCTAAAAATGAAAGTTTTATTTGGGAAAATAAAAAAATTTAAAAGGAAGGGAAGGAAGGCCCGGAAGCAGTGGCACTTTACGTGGGTTTTTTTCCCCCCGGAAAGGGTGGGGGAGGCACGGGGGGAATCCAGGTTTGTTTTAGGACGGGGTTGGGCGAGCAAAAGCAAAGTCTCCCAGCGGGGGAGCTGGGAGGGGGCCCGGGAAATTTTTTAAAAATGAAGCTTTTTTTAGGGCTTTTGAGACCTCAGGACTGAACTAATTAAATTTTCAATGGAAAGGGGGCCGTCCCCCCCCCCCCCCTTTTATATGTATACCCCACTGCTGGGAAGTGAGAAAAAAGGGGTGACACACGTACTTATAACGCCCACACATGATTTTCCCCACCGCGCTGCTTAAATGTACGTTAATTCGCGATAGTTTACTCTGGTGAAAAATCGGGAAATTTACAATAAAAACCCCAATTGCAATTTTTTTTTCCCCAAGGCCTTCCGTCCCCAGAACCCTGGGGTTCGATCAAACCCGGGTTAAGAACCACGGGACTAGATTGATTGGGAGGGGTTTCTGTAAAAATTTTAGTGTTCCCCATGTAAGGTCAACAGAAGTCCCCTGTAAAATACGAGCCCGGAGCCAAACCCCTTGATGGGGAATATCTAAGCAACAATCGGCAAGCAAAATTTATCCTCTTTTTTCCCTTAGCCATTAGCTTATTTAAACCTTTGGTGTTTAAAAAAAAAAAAAAAAAAAAAAAGGGGGGGGGGAGTTTTTTGACCAAAACATAATTTAAACCCGGGTTTTTTTAGAAAATACTTTTAATATATACCAAAATTTACTTTTTAAAACTGGGGTCAAAAAGGAGTAAAGAAGAAAGTAAATCCCCCATTAAAAGTTATAAGCAATAAAAATATCAAAGTCAGTTGTGATAGAAGAATCTTTTTCCCGAGGAGCCCGTAAACAGCCCTCACCCCCCGCCCCGCCCCGGGGGCCCCCCCGAAACCACCCCCCCTTTTAATTTTTCACCTAAAAATTTTTGGAAGTTTTACCATTTTTAATTTTCTTCCCTTCAGAACCGTCACTGTCTCTTTTTTTCCCGGAATGCTTTTTTTTTTTCTGGGGCAACGGGGTTTTTTCCTTTTTGGGCCCCTTTGGGGGCCCGGGGGGGTTGCTCCTCGCCCTCGTTTTTCCTCTTGCCGGGTTTTTCCTCGCGCGCCCCCAGATGGGGTCCGCCTTTTTAGCCCTTTTTCCGTTTTGGTTTTTCCCGCGCGCCTTGCCTTTCCGCGCCATTGCCCCGCCTCGGGCTGAAAGGGGCTCCCGGCGCGGGGTGGCAGAACCTCGTCACCCCCCGGGCCCAAAACCATTCCCCGGATCATTTTTTCCCCTTTTACTGTACTTGCCACAAAGGGGTCTTGCGGGAAACGCACACCTCTTCAGAAACCCGCGGCCTTTTCTGCCCCCAAGGGCCGAAAAAAGGCCAAACAGATAAAGGGAACGTTTGGGGTGGGGGGTTGGGGGGGCGTGCCACTGTGTAGATCCAGCCCAGCGCTGGGGCCTTGGGGACCCCCCCTTTTTGGGGCGGGTTTGAGGGGGCCGGGGAAGAGGCGGGGAATAGGCCCTCCGGGTTAGGGGGATGGGGGCATGTCGCGGGAAAGGCGGGGAATACTTTGGCCGCGGCCTTTTGTGGGGAACCAGCCCCCCGCTCATCCCCCCCACCCCACCCGGCCCGAAAAAACTTTCCCGGCGTTAAAAGGAAACTTTGGGCATAAAAGTAGCCCCCCAGCCCCCTTTTCCCCCGCCCCTTCAGCCAGGCACGACACTTTTTTTAAATTTGGCGTCCTTTTTAAGTTTGTCTTTACCCCAAACCCAAAAATGCCCTTCGGAGTCTTCCTGCTGCTTTTGTTGCCGCTGCCAGCCTCCTTGTTGGTTTTTTAAATTTTTACCGTGGGGGCGGGGACCGAACACCTGCAGGCGGCGGTGTGGGGCGGGCGAGTGCCCTGCACCTCCTTTTCCACCGGGGGGGGGCGGGGGTGCCCCGCGCTGAAAAAGGGGCCCAAGTAAAACCCTCGCTCGAGCCCATGTCCTGGGCGCCACCGCTTTGGCCACGCTCACAGGGGCTGCTCACCCCTGGCAAGGGTCCTGGTCCCTTCGCTGAGGGAAAACCCCTCGTTCCTCACGGTTTCAGCGTCATGGCGGGGAGAGGGGGGAAAAGGCCCCTTTTGGGGAAACCATTCCTAAAACCCAAAATCCCGGGCCCCGGTCGGGGGACTCTTAAAGGTGGTCGGCTCCACCGCCTGCCGCCGTGGTTTGGCCACACTTGTCACAGTGAAGTAAGTGTCCCCAAAGAAAGTTTACCCCCCGCCAGTGAGGATGCGAACATTTCTTCACGTCCCCCTTTCCCACTCCTCCGGGGAAGCGTTTGGGCGGCCTGCTGGCCTTAGGCTTCAGGAAAACTTTCCGGTTAGGCCCGTAGCGCATCCCCAAGTCGCCGCCATCACGGCCACTCCGTCAGATGGGGCGCCTGGCCGCGGTGCCCATTTTTACAGTTTTGCGGGGGCGCGGGGGGGCCGCCTTTCCCTCCCGGGGGGTGTTCATGTGTCCCCCCCGAGGCCGCGTGGGGACCCCCAAGGCTGCTTTGCATCTTAGGGGATTTTATTCTTAAAAAACCCATTGGGGAACCCTACCCTTCTCTCACTTACTTTATCGAGGTCTGTAAACACCATGCCCCCCCGAATAAAAAAAAATTTTTTTTGAGATTAAAAACCCAAAAAATCCTAAAAGGATCTGTATATCTTCACTACTGTACACGCCAAATCCAAAACTTGGTACAAATACTGTATAAACCCCAACCCCCCCACTTTCCCCCCAAACTCAAGGGTTTAAATTTCCCAAACTGACGGGGGGACTCATATAAACTATAAACTTTACCTGCTGTACACCCCCACCAAGTCCCCGGGGTTTCCCCCCTGACGGCCCCACCGGGCCCTTCCCCCGCAGTGGGGGGAAAAAGGAGGGGAAAACCCTTTAGAGGGGGTGCGGCAAAAGGAAGGGGAGACGGGCCCAAGGGGGCGCTGCAGCAAGCCATTGTGGGGCTCTGGGGAAAAAAAGTTTTTCGAAAGGGCCCCCGCTTGGGGAGTGCTTCCTCCAGGGCGCGGGGCTGACGGCCTGGGGGGCCCGCTGGGAACGGGAGGCTGGGGGTTGTGTTGTGATGCAGGGGGTACCCTCATGTTTTGAAATGGGAAAAGAAAATACAAATTTTTTATTTATTAGCTTTGGGAGCCAAAAGGGGGGAAAGGGGTTGAAGAAACATCACAAAAATGGCTGGCTTGCGGCGTCACTCACTGTTTATCAGTGTTTTCCCCGATTGCCGGCTCTCAGCGGCGCCTGCCCCCTGCTTCTGCTGCTGCAGGTGGGGTCTTGGCCCCTTATTTTTTTTTTTTTAATCACGTTTTTTTTAAAAACTAACAGAAAATATGGCAATTTTTGAAAAAGTATAGAGAAGTAAAAATGAAGTAATTAAGGGCTATCCATTTTGGGCTTTTAAACAAAAAAAAAATTTATTGGTAAATAACCCAGGAAAAAAAGCAAAATAATTTTAAATTTTTGGTGTGTGTGTTGTGTGTGGGTGTGGATTTAAATTTACGCCCAAATTAGGAAATAAAGGTTTGAAGCATTACAAAGGGGAAAAATGTGTTTTGGGGGTATTTTTCTTAAAACTTTAACTAGTTTGAAAAATTTATGGTTTATGATTTTTTTTATATGGGATATTTCTCTTGTAATCTGTTTTTTTTTTTTTTATTATTATTAAATTTTTATTATTAAGAACCCGGGCATAACAGACCATAACACAGGGACACGAAAGGCCCTTTGGAAAACCCCCAAAGATGCTCAAGTAATCCCTTTTCTTTTTCCAACTCACTTCAAATGACCCACGAAATTTTATCCCCAAAGGGAAAAAAATTGAAAGGGGCATTAAAAATTTATCTTTTTTTTTCCCTTATTCTTTTTTCTCCTCAAGTAATCATCATCATTAATATCGATGTTATTGGGCATTATATTTCCTGTTTTTTCGTTATTTAAGGCAATAGTGATCCCTCCCTATTCCCCTTTTTTTGTATGACGAGCGTCAATTTGTCTGGGCCCCCCCCCATTTTTTTTGTATTTCGAAAATCAGATAGTTGGGGGATAAAAAATGGGTGGACGGGGCATTTTTTTTTTTTATCCTCCCCCTCCCCCCTCTCCTCCTCTCTCCCCCTCCTCTCCCCCTCCTTTTCCCCCTTTCCCTCTCTCCCCTTTTTTCCCTTTTTTTAAAAAAAACCCTTTTCTTCAACACGTAATTGCCACTTTGAAAGTTTATGGGAAAGAAAAACATGGAAAAGCTATTCTCCATTGCATTATACATTTTTTACCACCTCCAACTATATATATATTTTCTTATATTTTTTTTTATTTTTTATCCCCTTTTGGCCCCCTTTTCTCCCCCTCTCTCTCCTCTCGTCTCTCTCTCTCTCCTTCCCTCTCTCTCCCTCTCTCTTCTCCCCTCTTTTTTCTCCTCTCCTCTATGTGTGGGGGATAAAAGTTCAAAATTTTACATTTTTTTCCCAATATATTTTTTCTTTCCTTTGCAATCAAAAGGCTCCAGGGTTTGGGCCCTGACGAGAAGGGAGCGGGGGACACGACACCTTTTTTCTACCTATTAGCTTTTACCTTTGTTTTTATTGAGTTGCATTTGCCGTGCGGTTTAACGAAGTTTCCGTCAGACTGAAAATGTAACACGCGCTTATGATTGGTGATGAGGTTGAGTGGGCTGCGAAATGGGGGGGAAAGGAGAGGGTTAATTTGAGTGGGTTTATTTTTGTGTGTGGGGGAGGGGATTAAGATGGAAAGATATGAAAGGGAGTTGGGAGTTGAAAGGAGGGAATGTGGTGGTTAAATAACATGTAGGAGGATGAATGAATGTGTGGGAATGAATGTTATGTAGGTAATGAAATATACTGTAAAAAGGACACTTTATAATAGAAGTTTTTCACCTGTACAGTTCGAGAGAGAGAGAGGAGAAGGAGGAGAGAGAAGAGAGAGAGGAGAGGGGAGAAGAGAGAGAGAGAGGAGAAGGGGAGAGAGGAAGAGAGGAGAGAGAGAAGAGAGAGAGAGAAGAGAGAGAGAGAGAGAGAGAGAGAGAGAGATTCAGACCGACACAAAAATAAACAGACCGTAAATGTAAAAGGGGGAAATAAAGTATAGGAACGGAGAGAAAACGCAGGAAAATGCCGGTTGTCTTTACAGAAAAAGGTACGAAATACAAACAGCAATGAAAACTATACAAATATAACAGAGTAAACAGCAGAAATAGAAACACACACACACACACCACCACACACACACACACACACACACACACACACACACACACCCCCACCACCACACACACACACACACACAACACAACCACACACAAAACACACACCCCACCAACAACTACACAAACAACACACACACAACCACACAAACAACACACCACACACACACACACCCACACACCACACACACCCACACACACACACACCACCACACCCACACACAACTCACACACACACACACCACAAACACACACACACACACAACCCCACACACACACCCCACACCACCACACACACACACACACCACACACACACACCCACAACACACCACACACACACACACACACACACACACACCAACACACACACACCCCACACACACACACACACACACACACACACAACACACACACACACAACACACACCACACCCCACACACAACACCACACACACACACACACACACACACACAACACACCCACACACACAACACACACACACACACCACACCACAAAACCACAAAACCACCACACAACAACACACAACACACACAACACACACACACACCACACACACAACACCCACACACAAACACACACAACACAACACACCCACAACACAACACCACAACACACACAACCACACAACACACACACCACACACACACACACACACACACCACACACACCCCACACCACACCACACCCCCACCACACAACACACACCCACACACCCACACACCACAACAACACACACACAACACCCAACCCCACACAACACACACAACACCACACACACCACCCCACACACACACACACACACACACACACACACACACCACACACACACACCACACACACACACACACACACCACCACACACCACACACACACACACCCAACACACACACACACACACACACACACACACAACACACCACACCCAACAAACAAACACAACAAACACAAACACACACACCACCAACACAAAACACCACACACACACAACACAACACCACACACACACACACACACACACAACACACACACACACACACACACACACACACACACACACGACTCTATCAATATAATATCGATGCAACGACAACCTCAGCTTGGGTGGAATCAATCATCCTCATATTTCTTGCTTTCTCTATTGTCCTCGTCTGGTCTCGCGTTGCTGCTGCCGCTTCTGTGTTGGTTCATCGTCCTCGGTCTCGGCGTCCTCGTGATCTCTTCTCTCTCGTCGTCTTTCTAGGCCTCATAAAAGTTGTGGTCTGTTATCCAGCTTGGAGAAGAGGTGAAGGAGAATTTTTATTATTTTTTTTGGTTTGCTCTCTCTCTCTCTCTCTCTCTCTCTCTCTCTCTCTCTCTCTCTCTCTCTCTCTCTCTCTCTCTCTCTCTCTCTCTCTCTCTCTCTCTCTCTCTCTCTCTCTCTCTCTCTCTCTCTCTCTCTCTCTCTCTCTCTCTCTCTCTCTCTCTCATACACACGTTTCATTATAATATTTTTGATACGTGAAAACTAATGTCATTATTCATGCAACAAAAAATTATGATGACATTCTTGCTTCGATTACGTTACCATTGCAAAAAAACTATAAAAACAAGGAAATATGATCTTCATCCCGAAAATAACACTCTAGGAATATAGAAAAACTAGATGTGATATTTAACCCCCAAAGAAATCGGGAACCACAGAAAAATAATTGTTGGTCCGTAAACGTTGATGGTTTGTAGTGAGAAGGAAAAAAATGATCAGAAAGCAGGATATATTGGACTAG